>JAUUDW010000033.1:199984-210371 GCA_032361385.1 Panulirus guttatus
GAACCTATGCGCTCGACCCTGGGCGGCCCGTGAATGCGTCACGGTCAGGGACGCTAACCGCTACACCACGGAGGTCCTGACTTGTGTAAACTCAGGTATATATTTACTGTTCTGTCAACAAATCATAACGAAACATTTGTGCTTTATTTCACCTTTTGCCTGAAGGGCAGCATCTCTAGGAATTCGCCAACTATCACCCGAGTCTTTCAGCAGTCTACCAGCTCCCTGAAATGACACTGGAGTCCAGAACTCTTTTTTCCGTTCTCTTGAAGGCCTATCTGAAGCCACAGTTCATTGTCTCTCGTATGTCAATCAGAAGCAACAGGAAGAGTATGGTTCCAGTGTGCAATTCTTTGACGTCCACAAGCAAGGCCGCGCGATATCTGACCCACGGGTCGCAAGAGCAGACTTTGTGTCGGAAAATGCAACGCCGCAAGTCATCTGACACAACGGCGTTGTCGTCAGTATAGCCATCACACGGTGACCAGTTGGTACCTCGAGTGCGGCTGGGGGCAATGACGAGGCCCCTGGCTGGCTGGCTGGCTGGCGGAGGAAAGCCGGACACACCCGGCCACGACCACCGACCATATGACATTCAAACACTTACCAGTCAATTCACAAGCCCCATTCCAGACAACCCCACGGCGCCGGCTGTTATCTAGAGGCGAGAACATTTCCAATGACGAGGTCTCAGGCAGAACACGACTCACCACACCCAAGAAACTGGTGGGAGGCGTGAGGCACTTGATGACTCAACTTCAACAAGTGTCAGGTGCACAAAAGGCTTTGGCGTCCCTACCTGAAACAAGACCGCTCCCAGGTATCCCACGGAGGGGTAAAAGTCAGTTGATATGGACGGAGAGGCGGGGCGGGGTAGGGGGTTGGTTAGGTTGGGAGGAGAGGGGAGGCCATGAATCAGGGCCTGATCACCCCGCTGACACCCGCTGCAGGATAAAATACATGATGGCCGTATTGGTTTCCGCCAATCACTTGTCTCCTCCATCCCGCCCTCGGAGACGGATCACCCCACACATGCATCGTTCACCAGGTCCCCAAGATCCGTAAATTTAGGCAAATCGGACGAGATCGGCGTCGGGTGGCGAGAAATGAAACGTACTATGAATTCCATGGGGGGGAGTTTGTACATCTCCTGGAGGCTGGAGGCGCCCCCTTCGTGTGTAGAGAGAGTTAATGGGCGGGAGGTACATCGTCTCCAGACAAGCGTCGTTGTCCCAAGTGTTGCGAGTCAGCTGCCAAGGTGATGAGAAAGTGTGCATAGACTAGGGCCGGCAGCAGTGGTGGGGAAGATTGTGGGTTTTATAAGGTGGTGTAGGAGGCCGTAAGAGGGGTTATGGCTCGTAACCCGCCGGACACTCTCGTAAACGACCACACAATACGTCCCCCCGGCCGCCTCTGTCTCCTGCCCTCCTCACCCTCCTACTGAGGGTCGTCCCTCTGCCGAGGAAGACTTCTCCCCCTCCTCCTGCTGGGGGTGACGTCCCCCCGCGGAGGATTACCCTTCCGCTGGGGACTCGTCCCTCTGCCAAAGAACACTCATGCTGGGGTACATACCCCTGCTGAGGGAACACCCTCATGGCACGTCCCCCTGCTGAGGAACAACCTGCTGCAGATGAAAGTCCCCCGGTGAGGAACACTCCCATGCTAGGGTTAAGTTCCCCTGCTGAGGAACACCTCCACGCTAGGGATATCTCGCTCTGCAGGAGAGTTCCCTTTAGACTGAGCTGCCTGTCTTCAACTTCGTGCTGTGTAGAGGGTCATCTTCCCACTGAGATGCCCCAACCCCTAGGGGACTGGGAGGAACTAGTGCCATGGAAAACGGTACTTCAAAAGACGTGGGACAGTGAAGTGCCAGAGGGGTCAAGTCTATCACTGGGGTTATCTCCTAAGAGCAGGTAGGGCATTCAAGCTCTAGGCGGGTGCCCAGGTGCCGGGCCACACTACTACTGGGGTCATGACCCAATGCCACTGGAGGGCCAACCCTGGAGCAAGAGGTGGGGACCCTCTGCTGCTAGGAGGTATACTCTAAAGCTAAGACTACATCCTAATGCCAGGAGGGGCCACTTCATTCCTATGGGGACACAACCTGTGCCGAGCGGGGCAATCTGTTGCTGGGAGTATACCCAAGGGCCGGGGGGTGGGGGGGTGAGACACTGCTTCTCCAGAATACTCGAACGCTGGGGAGAGAGACACGCTACACCCCAGTGCCGGAAAAGGCAAGACTCTACTGCTGAGGCATAACTTTGAGCCGGGGGAAGGAGGGAGGGGATTTTTCTGATAAGGAACACTGTCCTGCCGGGTAGGAAGACTCGACTATAGGGCTGGATACCTTAGTGGCTGACGGAGGGGAGAGCGGCGAAGGAGATTCTTTGAGAGGGTGTGGAAGTCCCGCGGCGGTGATGGTGCGGGGCTGAGAGGTGGAAGAAGGACAAGGTTGGATGAGGTAGATACATGGCTGGTGAAGATTAAAAGCTGTCCTAGACTTCGGAGGTCTTCGAGTCGTACAGTACAGCTCAAGCCGAGTCCAAGGCGGCGAGTTGGGACGTTGGTCGGCCTGGCTGTTGGAAGTCGCGACCCGGAGGCACACGGGACCGACAGAACCCGGCTGGTCTGGTACACCAGGTCATTACTTATCCATGACCTTCTTATATCACTTCACCGTGCATGTTATAGTTTCTGATGTCCGCAGGCAATGCTGAATAGTCTTGGGCCCCGGATGTTTAATGAATCTCCCCTTTTTATGCTTATCGCACCTTTTGACTTCAAGGGTAATACTTTAGTGTCCTGCAGGAGTGTAGGCTGGGGAATATACCTTCTAGGACTTTCTAAGTGCAAATGATGATATACTTCTCTCTTGTCTGCGTTCCTCAGACTGCTACCTCAGTGATTTCAGTCGTTCCCAATAGCTCAGTCCCTTTACCACGTCGATATGAGCGGGAACGATCTTTGAACATTTCCCAACTCTGTAATATCGCATGTCCTGGAAGATGTCAGTGCACAGCAGTATTCTATTCCCTAAAGATTAAGCGCCTTGAACAGCGTCATCACTGGTCTTTCCTCTGTTTTCTTGAAAGTCAGCAAGATCCATCCTGATATCTTTCATGAAGAGTCAACTGTTGCATTATTTTGTCAGCCATTGTTTCCCAAAGGTCTTTCCCAATATATAGGTATAAGACAAAGCCTTTTGTGCTACCACTCACAAGATGAGTATGGGGTACACAATAAATTTGCCGGGGTTCCC
This sequence comes from Panulirus guttatus, assembly GCA_032361385.1. NCBI lineage: Eukaryota > Metazoa > Arthropoda > Malacostraca > Decapoda > Palinuridae > Panulirus > Panulirus guttatus. The sequence goes on from JAUUDW010000033.1 coordinate 203,244, forward strand.
GGCACAAATCAATTTGTGCCCGTCCAGGATGCAAAGCTCTTAATTTCTTGATGCTTCCCATACCGGAAGAGTTGGACCTGATCCCCAATGAGAAACATAATGTTTTCATTCTGTAGTTCCTCTGTGTCGTCTACTGACGAAATCTTCGTAATTATTCTAGTATCATCTGCCAAGGATGATAAATAAATGTGTCTCTGTTAATGGCTGATGAGGAGTTGGTGCCTGAGCTGGGAACCAGAAGCTGCAAGGGACGGTAGGCGGAAACGGTAGAAGGGCAGGGCGTGGGACACACAGTTCAAGGTCCAAGCGTGGAACAGTAGTACAAGGGCCAAGCGTGGAACAGTATTACAAGGGCCAAGCGTGGAACAGTATTACAAGGGCCGGGCGTGGGGTACTGTTCAAGGGCCAATCGTGGAACGATAGTACAAGGGCAGAGCGTGGGGGACTGTTCAAGGGCCAAGCGTGGAACGATAGTACAAGGGCCGAGCGTGGGGCACCGTTCAAGGGCCAAGCGTGGAACGGTTGTACAAGGGCCGGGCGTGGGGCACTGTTTGGAGGGCTGGGTACGAGGCGGCGCTTGTGGAGCCGGGCGCCAGGTGCTGGAGCTAGGGCCAGGAACAGAGAGGTGGTAGTGGGGCGCTGCTGGAAAAGCCAGGCATGGGGCGATGGCGAGAGGCCCAGGTGTTGGGGCTCTTGAAGAAGGCTGGGACTGAGCGTGGGGTGCTGGTAGAAGGACCGGGCGTGGGGTGCTGGTATAAGGGCCGGGCGTGGGGTGCTGGTAGAAGGCCCGGTCGTGGGGCGCTGGCAGTAAGGGCCTGGCGTGGGGTGCTGGTAGAAGGGCCGGGCGTGGGGTGCTGGCAGAAGGACCGGGCGTGGGGTGCTGGTGGAAGGACCTGGCGTGGGGTGCTGGCAGAAGGGCCGGGCGTGGGGTGCTGGCAGAAGGACCGGGCGTGGGGTGCTGGTCGAAGGCCCGAGCGTGGGGCAGGGAAGGTAAGGAGGCAGTTCCCATGCAGTGGCGGCGCGTGGCAAATTACACGGGTTAGCTCCCCTGCCACCGCTGACTTACACGCATATGACAGCCGGGTTCATACCACAGCAGCCTGGAGGTGCTGTCCACCACCACACACCCGCGTCCCACAGTCTTCAGGATGTTCTCCTCCTCCTTCGTAACAGCTTTGATTCGGCTGACGAACGGCTACCAACCCCTTCGCCCTGTATGGGACCAGACTTCCATGTTTTTTTTTCATACCATACACACGATCCTCCGCCGGCTGGAGGAGGACCAGTGTGACAGCACCGTCCTGCGATACGTACTGACCCCCCCCCCCCCATCATCGCCCTGGGTAGCCATTTCCCTGGCCAACGTTACTCACCCGGCGCATTACCCGGGACCCGGTCGGTAACTAGCAGTTTATCCGGGAAAGCTGTCGATAACCGACGCTCTGTCCGATGTGCGGTCATTACCGGTCGTTTTAACCGGAGGGCAGTAAGTAACGGGCACTTTATTCGGGGCACCGGTAAATAATGCGGTTTTTTCCGGACGGAAATGACAACGGCAAGGTCATTGTTTTTATTTATTTGGAAGAGTAATTAGTACCAATTTATCAAGTGTGTGTGTGTGTGTGTGTGTGTGTGTGTGTGTGTGTGTGTGTGTGAGTGAGTGCATGTGTGTGTGCGTGCATGTGTGTGTGTGTGTGTGTGTGTGTGTGTGTGTGTGTGTGTGTGTGTGTGTTATTGTTATTATCAACACTAAATAACAATGATAATACGTCTCTATTATCATATAACTCCTGGGGCTCCAGCGGATAGGAGACTGCGCCACAGTCAGTAGCAGGGAAAGGATGGACTCGGGGTGAAAAGGTCTTCGAGGAGACTGTACATCAGTGATGCCTCCTCACTGGAGGTGACTCAATTCTCGTAACTACAGGCCGGCAGAGTACGGTAACACATGCGTGTTATCATCTGTATTTGTACTGTACGGGGGGAGGGAGTTTTACACTCGTGGGGCCCCATCTCACGAACACTCTCCGCTACCGTAAAACTTTTACACTCCCGTATGCCGTACATTTACGTACATTTACCAACGTCCTCTTCCCAATCGCATACAATAAAAGCAGTTTTTTTAATAACTTTTCCAAAAAAGAAAATACTTGTTTATTTACGCGTCATATCCACTGGTTTGCTACATCCCTCTATCATCCGAATTATTGTTCAATGTCCACATCATCAATCGAGTTTGAATACTGACCCATGGTCAGTAAGGCTAACCGCTACATCACGTGTGTGAGTATGTGAGTGTGTGTGAGACCACAGGTCATGGAGTGTGGTGATGTGAAGGTCTGTGTGGATGACTGCAGGTCAATTCTGGAATAAGCGCTTCGTGTCTTCAGTGTGCAGCTCCATCTAGCTGTGGTATTGGTGTGTGAGTGTGTGTGTGTGTGTGCGAGTGTGTGTGTGTGTGTGTGTGTGTGTGTTTACCGGACCATGCCTGCTTGAGATTACCCAACGAATTAAGTCATCGCTAACGAGTTTGTAAAACTGTCAGCTGACGAAAGAGAATACAGTCACGCCAAAGAACTTCTCGCTTCAAAGGGAGTCCATCCTGTCCCTGCTACTGAGCGTAGCGTAGCACTGGAGACCCTGGATGGTGGGTCCTGGGGTCATATAATACTACTAATAGACACGGATGGTGTCCTGAGAGTAGAGGAGAAAGTATAACTCGTATATGTCTGGGGGACGGAGTTTCAGATGGATATATGAGGTGATTGTTTAAGACTAAGTTGAGAAGGCGGTTGTTATGTGCCTGTAGGGTCATTATGGCGCGTACTGCTTTTGTCACTGTTGTGTTTCTATGGAGTTTGGGCATCTGTAAGCACAGGCTGTTGCAATATCAATCAAGGGTAAGGACTTTTATTTCAACGACGGGGTAGGGGGTTAGTTATGGAGTGGTTTCCAGAAGTGTCTAATGATGAGTGTCAGTTACAAGTGGCGCCACCTGTAATGTGTACAGATAGGTCAGACAGTAAGCCAGGCCTTTTATAAAGAGGTTTTGATTCGACTGAGGGATAAAGTCTGGGAAAACCGCCACCAGCTGCTTGAAAATATTCGATAGTTTCTGCACGACGACAAAGCTTCTTCACACACTGCTGTCTCCATTCAAGATTTTTTAGCATAAAAAATCAATCCTGTTATACTACACGCTTCCTGCTCACTTGACCTCGTCCAATGTGATTCTTTTTTTACTGCTCTCAAAAATCAAAATGATGCTGAAAGGTACAAGATTTGACGGCATAATAATGTGAAAGCACCCGGGGGCCAAGACTCAGGACTGTGGCACTCAGGGCCAAGACTCAGGGCTGAGGGACCCGGGGCCATTACTAACTAACAGCGACCTGGGGTCGTCCCGTCCAGGAGCCACCCCCCTAAGACTGGCTGCCTGGCTCGTACTGAGTCGCCCACTGGGTTATACGACCTCCTTCAGCTGCTCACACTCTCCTTAACAACAGGAAGTTGCTTTACTACGGTCGTTCTCCTTCACCATCACGTATTCATCTTGTCTCAGCTTAACTCGCACTCTGGAAATACTGACTCACCCCCGCACACTGGAGAGCCGGAAGGGAGGGGAGAGGGGTGGTGACGCCGAAGGAAGGGTGTCTGGGGCGGTGCGGCACCAGGCCGCCGGAGCCACCAGGAGTGATGGAGTTGTTTATGAGGTGACCCTTGTGCTAGTGAGAGGGGTTAAGGACCACTAAGCATGGGTAATGGCAGTCAAAAGAGTGGCGGTGGAGCTGGTGGCCCGCACTGCTCACTCTTAATCCCGGCCACCAGCCACGGAATGGCTCGTAAACCAGCATGGCCCCCTCCTCCTCCTCCTCCTCCACCAACTCCGCCACACATCGTCCTCTCTCCCTCACTATCGCCCACGCCAATACCTCACTCCAACACAGTCCTCTCCAACACCAGCCCCTACCGTCATCTCTAAGAGGTAAAGATCAGACGCTAATTAACGTACAGCTCCAATTTACGGAAAAAAGTAAAGCCGTGTCGTCAATTACAGAGAGAGACAGACGACGAAGGCCAGAGCGAAGTGATGTGGCAGGGCTGAAGCGAGGTGTCCCTCTGGCCAGCACTCGTCACTCTGACACACACACACACTCGCGATCTTCCTCTTCTGCGGCCACAGTCTTGCTCTCCGTGCGGGGGCTGGGCATCACCGAGGCCGCATCCACCTCCAAGGCATCCACTGGCCACACACGCACCTCTCCAGGGGATGGCCACACTCCTTTGCCCACACCCCTCTATGGGGAGGCTGAGCCCCTCTGCATGTTGGTCATGGGTCATGCGCTAACACCTCTGTAAGGAGGGGCGAAGCATGCCCGACGGGAAGGCCTTACGGTGAGTAGTGCCTCCAATTCTGTCGACCCACTGAGAAAGTAGCAACCGACCTTATGTACAGTACTGGACACCAAGCACAGAAAACCTCAACTGACTGTCATAACGCGAGGAGGACACGGCAATGACCACCACAGGCAGGGGGTGACCCGTGGAGGTGTGAGGAGGGCGGCCGACCACAGACTCCGACACCACGAAGGTTACACTTACCAGCCCCTCCTGGGCACCGGTAACCTGACGGGGAGGAGGTAATGGCGGGAACTGCGCTCTATAGTGTTTGTAGCCTGGCCAGGCTGGCGGCAGGAGCAGCGCCAGCAATACGCCCCACACCGCCAGGGGGCCAGCGAGCTCCTGGGGCGCCTGAGTCTTAAACCTCTGGCTCAAGCCTCACGCTAAGGGGGCAACGAACACCATATCATCTTTGGAACGTCAATGCCACGCCAAAAAGTTAAACATTATGCTTTTCGCTAATGTCGCTGGACTGTCAGTTCTTAAAACGATTTTACCGACTTCAACTGAACCGTCAGAAACCTCAAGCTCCTTCTGGCTGTACCACAGAGGCCAAGACGAGGCGTCTCGTCCGTCAGCGGGCGGCCGGCGCGAGCTGCTGGGGCGTCTCGCACAATACACACAACCAAACAAATCCAGGGAGAAACACACTTAAACCTGGGTAAATATACACACCAGGATGGCCGCGATGAGGAGACCCCCACAGATGTACGTAGGAGAGCCAGTGACTCGTCTCTCTCCTGCGACTCCACACACACACACACACACACACACACACTCTCTCTCTCTCTCTCTCTCTCCCCAACTCTCTCACTCACAAACCTGCTCACTGCGGTCACTTGGACCATGGACCTGAAAGAGAGTGAACACTTTGGCGGCAGGAGTGCTGCTGGCCAGGCTCAGCCATGTACTGCCTCATATTAAGGACATTTTACTTATCCCAAACAATGTACGGTATACTTGCTGACGCCTCCTTACACACAGGGTGAAGAAATTAGAACACATGGCTATATTAGTATGTATGTGTGGACACATCTGGTGTGACCGGTACCATCCTGAGAGTACTCACACATCCTGTATTCCCAGTGTACTCTCACATCATGTTCAGTCCTCATACATTCGTCTTGTACACTCCTGCGTCATGTAGAGTCCCCATACATCCCTCGTGTATATACCTGCGTCATGATCAGTCCACATACGTCCCTCGTGTACACTTCTGCGTCATGTTCAGTCCCCATACATCCCCCGTGTACACTGCTGCATCACGTACAGTCCCCACATATCCCATTGTACACTCGTACGTCTCTACATCCCCTGTGTACACTCCTGCGTCACGTTTGGTACCCATAAACCCCTCGTGTACACTCTTGCATCATGCAGTCCTCATACATCCCCCGTGTACACTCCTGCGTCATGTACAGTAACCATACATCCCTAATGTACACTCCTGCGTCATATAAAGAACCCACACACCCCATGTGGATACTCCTGCTTTGAGTGTAATACCCACACATACCCCGTGCAAACTCCTGTCATGTACTGTACCCATACATCCCCTGTGTACACTGCGTCATGTAATGCATCCACACATTTCCTGTGTACATCCCCACACATCTCCTGTGTACACTCTTGCATCACGTACAATACCCAAACATCCCCTGTGTCATGTAAGTACTCATACATTTCCTGTGTACATTCCTGCGTCGATTACAGTACCCACACATTACCTGTGTACATTCCTACATCATGTACAATGTCCAAATGTTTACATTTCCACGTCATGTAGAAGTACACTAGTGATGGCTTCCGTGCGTCATGTACAGCCAAGCTTAATGTACACGGTGTATCACAAGGATGTTATCAGTCTTATAGGATATCATCAAATATGAATCATGAAACTTACAAGTAGATTTTAACATTACAATGAAATGATTGGAGAAGGTATACGATAGGGCTGATAGAGATGCTTTGTGGAAGGTCTTAAGAATATATGGTGTGGGAGGTAAGCTGCCAGAAGTAGTGAGAAGTTTTTGTGTTTTAACTTATTTCTTCCATGGTTTGAAATGCTCTTCTGACTGCAGGTTTCACCGATGGGTGATGAATTAAACTGAAATGAACGTAGCCATTCAGGACCCGTATATATCTAATCTTACATTGCTTATTGTGACCCAATAAGTGCTGGACGTGTGATGCAAGCTATAGCCTCACGTGTCAATGATCTTATTCCAATGATATACCCGAAGGTCAGAGGAGGTGACGCATTCTGTGACTTTCGGGAAGGGGTTTTTAGTCGTATGACCCACGCACGCTTGCTAAGGACCGTCGGCGCGTGTGTGAGAGAGAGAGATCGTCTTCTGTCACCTTAGTCGAAGCTGATGGCACCAGTGGGTGGAATGGTCAGGATTCTTCATATACGTATGGCTCGAGATGAGGTCCCCTGGTGACTGGCGGAAGGCCTGGTATAGTGCCATTTTATAAAGGCAATGGGGACAAGAATTGATGCTCAAACTGTGGGGTCACGAGTCTGTTGTGTATAAATACACACACAGACACTTTTTTTGTGAATACTTTGTCATTAGTTATTCTCCTATTTTCCAAGACTGTTGTGTCTGTGTGACCGTCATGTCGCGCAAAGCCATCACTAGCGTTCAGCAATCGTCTTGACGGTATACGGGAGTGACAGGCAGGGAGTGTGTGTGTGTGTGTGTGTGTGTGTGTGTGTGTGTG
>JAUUDW010000033.1:263975-278720 GCA_032361385.1 Panulirus guttatus
GTATTCGACTTGACATACTGGTGGGAGAGGGGGGGAACTCTCTCTCTCTCTCTCTCTCTCTCTCTCTCTCTCTCTCTCTCTCTCTCTCTCTCTCTCATCCCACGCACACCAACACACCCTTCTCGTGCGTCTGTGCACAACCGTGCACAAAGGGAAGACTTTTGAGAAAGTCTTATCGTTAGAGAGTAAAGTGGGGGTGGGTGGAGGCGAGGGAGGGCCGGGTAAACTGGAGGAGTAGACTCGGTTGCGTAAACCAGAGACGGGTGATCCAGGCAGATGAAATTTTTTTTTTCACTCGGTGATGATGTCAGTCTGAGGCGACGTCAGCATTCAGTGATGTCACGAGAGAGTGGCGCGTGGTTCTGTTTTTATTTTTCGGCTACGCATCGATACAGAGGGACTTCGAGCGTCAGCAAAGGTTAATTTAATTTCTCTTCGCAATATTGCAAGTCAAACGAACACACAGGCAAACAGCTCAAGAAAATTAGAGACTGCAACAACAGAGAGATGAGAGATGCCCAACGGAAGCAAAACACAGAGTATTAGGTTAGGAAGCAAGTTTCTACACGTCATTCTCTCTCCCCCTTTTTTTTATGACCTTTGGATCTTCCAAGTTCATATTTGGCGTCACAGACCCGAGGGCGACAGAAGTTCTCCAGAAGTCGAGGAAAAAGTTCGAGGCAAACGCTCGGCGTCGGTCAAAAAGTTCCGCCCAGCGGCAAAAGAAAAAGTTCGAGAGTTGTCACGAAAAAAGAGGAATTGGAACTCTTTTCTCTTTTTTTTTGGCCGAAGACAGCGGTGAAGTTGCTTAAGATAGTAGTGAAGTCAGGCAAGATAGCGGTGGCGTTGCTTAAGTTAGTAGTAGAGTTGCCTAAGACGGTACCAAAGCTACCTGAGACAGTAAAGTAGCTCAAGATAGTAATGAAGCTGTTTAAGATAACAGTAGAGTTGCTTAAGATAGCAGCAGAGTTTACTAAGGTAGCAATAGAGTTGCTTAAGTTAGCAGAAAGAGGTGTTGCCGCTAGAGCGTTGGGTGTGGTGACCATCTATTTCGCCTGGGGACGAGAGCCTAGTCATGTAAATTGATTGGTCTGTTGTCTACCAGCGGGTAGATGAACCGAAACAATTTGAAAACGCCGAGTGGACAATGAAAAAAAAGAAAGAGCAGTGGTGCCAATTAGTATGCATCGAGTTGTCTTTTTTTCGCTCAGATGGCAACATTGGCGATATAGCCTCTTTTTTTTTTTTTTTATTTGTCAGTGTTGCAAAAACATCGTTTGTGGCCGTGATGGCTGTAGCAAATGCCGCTGAACTGTCCTCTTCCTGTGAATTACTGGTTCATTTGCTTCCAGCTGGAACGCCGCCTGCATCTGTAAACAGCTTGTCCCGTCCTGCCTGTAAACAACTTACACCTTCATGCTTGTAAAGAATTTACGCACCTTTTGCCTGCAGACAACTTACTGTACACGCTGCTGTCTGTAAACAACTCACACCCTCCAGTAAACAATAAAACCTTCCATCTCCAACTCCATTGAAAAACTATGAAAGTACAGAATGCATTCCCAGTTTTCTTGTAACTGTACTTCCCCCTAGGATTGTTTCTGTCTGGTGTCTCCACAGTACGACCCCTGAGCACGACGGTACGGCTCAAGTCTCGTACCTATTTATATATATATTTCAAATGTTTATATTTCTACATTTATATTTAAATGATTTTATTTGTGTACTAATTTTTTTACCTTTTTTCTTCTTGCAGTTACCGACAAAGAGATCAAACAGTGGTGAGTACGACTTCCTCTGATCATCCTGCAGTAACTACATTGCAATAACTACACAATTTCATGAGGGAAATGGGAAAAACAATGAGGGGGATTGCATGAACGCGCAAGGGGACATCGACAAAGTTCAAAGCTCATGAGATAATTCAGCAAGAGTAAATGTGGTGAGGATGGGACACGGGGAGAAAGAAGGGTGCGATATATGATTATATTATCCATCGGGAAAAAATACCTTGCAGGAGTGTGTGTGTTTGTGTGTGTGTGTCAGAGAAGGACCTGAGACTTGATGTGCCGAATCTGTCGCCAGACTCCCTCGGTAGTTTAGTCCAAGGAGACAAATTCTCTTGTGACAGAGAACTACAATCGTAGCTCAAGAGTTGTAGATGATTCGAATCAGCTGATTTGTTGGATTGCGAATGTGGCCAACATGCAGACGTTTCAGAAAGGTTGCACGACATTGGAGAAGGTTCAGGAGATGGGGGCACCACGAGTGTAGACCTCCCTCCCCGTAGTGCACGACGGGGTAATCAGCGAGAGGCGGTCGCGCGAGAGAGCCCCAGAGTGAGGCGATGGCGTGCGAGAGTGACGGGAACACTTCAGGTGTCCCGGGTAATGTTATTGACGGTCACTTGGTGTCAGCGGGCGTGTGCGCCCCACCCCAGGCGGGCCAGAGTCTACCGGGCCAGTGTTAATCTCTCATTATTAGCGGCGTGTTAACCTGGCGGCCGGACGAGCCCCTCCCAGCCGCCGCCCCTCTCCCTGATGGGGCGCACCGTCTCTCCCTAATCCCCGCAAACACCCGCAAAGCAGGATGTATACCCAACACCACAGAAGAGTAGCCTGTGTACCGTGTGCTGGGTATGTATAATGCTTAAAATGTACCAAAGGATTTGAGCTGTGGTTAAGAACCAAAGGATCAGAGCCGTGGTTAGGAACTACAGGATTTCAGATGTAGTGAAGAACCAAAGGATCAGAGCCGTGGTTAGGAACCAAAGGATTTCAGCAGTGGTGAAGAACCAAAGGATTTCAGCTGTGGTGAAGAACCAAAGAATCAGAGCTGTGGTTAGGAACCAAATGATTAGAGCTGTGGTTAAGAACCAAAGGATCAGAGCTGTGGTGAAGAACCAAAGGATCAGAGCTGTGGTAAAGAACCAAAGGATCAGAGCTGTGGTTGAGAACCAAAGGATCACAGCTGTGGTTAAGATTTTCTTAATAACAAGAACCCTAACGTGAAGGCTGTGGTGAATATACCCGGTCCTCTCTCACGACACTTACAGGCCAGAGCCAACAGACTTCCAAGCTGGTGAAGGATCACATCACAGAAACATGCAAACTACAATGAGACAGAACCAGTCCGGTTATCTGTTTCTACGACCATTATTTCAAGCTGTCATCTACGTACAAAATACCATTTACGTTGGACTGGTACCATACATGCAGTTCCCTGACTCCTCTCAGGTCTGCACCACCCTTGCTGCAGGTCCTGCCGAGTGATGGCGGTAGAGGTGATGGCTGCTTAAGCGAGTGACGACTGTCTACACACCAGACCCCTCACAACTGGCCCCCTCTTGCACTTACTCCCTCAACCTTCTTGATGAAAAGCGTCTTTGGAGATGTAATTTTCATTCCCAGTCCTACTTCTTCAGACATGTTATACAAAGCAATCATTTTCAAACCGTGATTTGATCTCTGGTAAACATGTCTGCCTCCCAAGGTGTCTGTGGGACGGGCTTGTGGCAGGGGGCCCGAGTGGCTTGGCTGGCTGCTGCTGCCGCCGCTGATGCTGGGTGGCAGGCGTCGGCCGGTAGGGAGGGCCAGACGAGAATATTCCGAGGGTTAAAACCATGAAATCCAGCCGTGGCAAGTTGTGAGGTAAAAGGCAACTTTGGTCGTTAATATCTAGACCTTTCTAACTTTGTCGCGCGGGCCTGGGTCCGTCTTCCCGCCTCGCCCACTCTGCCCTGAGGCACCACCTCCACCACCCACCCACCGCACGGGCCTCCTCCCCCCCACGGCACAGGGGCAAGGCTAGCTGGGGTGGTCTTCCAGTATACATCACGACGGGGTCTGTGTCTTGGAAGGTGAACGAGAAGAGGCCTTAATATGAACGTCAAAAAATCTTTTTACACCCAGCTCCTCCCTCGACAGACTCCTTCAAACACAGGGCGTACCTACCGAGGCATCCTGGGACGGGGTTTGATAAGGAGCCTCACGAGGTCAACTGAAGCAGGAGGGTGAAGGTCCTTCAAACAGCTTACTTAGGCAGGGGTATCTGGAGACCCTCCTCCCGGTGGGGACGGGAACGTGGCATTTGAAGCGTCGCTGCCTTACGTCAGGCGTAGGAGTGGCTGGGAACCTGCCGGGTCACACATAAGACGGTGACGGAAAAAAGAAAGGTCTTCAGACACAGAAAGAGATCATTACCAGGCTGCTGAGTATCCCAAATTTGTTCCCGGCGACTCCGGATGATGACACAACAATCAGCAGATGAAGCTGGAAACTGACGAAGGCGAGGACAACTTTTGGATGTACCAACGAAACTACAGTCAGATAAAGTATAGAATCCTCAATAGAGAATTTTAAGATTGCACTGGACAAGTACCAGCAAAGTGCACCATACCAGCCAGGCTGTGGGGGGAATATGTAGGCCTACGGACTGCGGCTTCCAACAGTATGGTCGACCAACGACCTAATCCACAAGCTCGAGTCCAGCCAGGGTTGTGGTGGGTGAAGACCCTCCGAAGACTTCAGGTTATCACCACAGTAGCTCCTGGCGATCACCTACTACAACTCTACGGACAATCACCTTCAAATTTCGATATCACGAGACCAAAGGAATACGACGAAATAAAATAGAATGAAACTAACTTTTACGCCAAGGTGATGCATCCATACGTAATGCCTCTTACACAGGGAGTCTGGGAGCCAAACACAAGACACCAACCATCAAAACACTGTACTAACTGTAGGAACTTTCCTCCCAACCTCCCACGCTGCCGACACACCTTCACATTCTATCATAACGCACTCACTGAGGGAGCCACACACACACCCATGCCACACGAGGAGCCTAACAAAAATACAGGAGACTTTGGCGCATCAGTCACTAGGAAAGAGGACGCAGCAAAACATAAAGGCCACAAAAAACACAACCCCCACAACACATGAGGGCCCAAAACACACTACCCATCTACACATGAGGGCCGAAAACAAACAACCCCACGACACATGAGGGCCCAAAACACACGGCCGTACTACACATGATGGCCCAAATCACACGACCCCACTACAGTGAAGGGCACCACAAAACAAATGCACAACGTGGGGCACCTGCAGACGAAACGTTTACCACAAACACAACGACTGTGATACAAGTGTAACTAACTGCCTTCTAGCACCATCCCAATGCCCGACCTTACGTAAGATGGTTTCGGAGGTGGTCTTCCAACCCCGCCTGCTCAGTAAGAGACCAACCTGTGATGTAGTTCCTTTGCTCAGTCAGGCTGTCGTGGGCTGCAGACTGCAGGCCCACGTATCTTCTAACTGGTTTGAGACAGCTGATAGTGGTCCTGGCCACAACCAAAGCAATGGCACAGGCGGCAACGGTGACAGGAACAGCTGCTTCAGCCGCCACAGCAGCAAACAGCTGCTGGCTGCAGCACTAATAACCACCTCAGTCACATCAAGGTTACCAGTAACGCCAGAAATCATCAGCGGCCACCCGAAGCCGTAACAACCGCGTCACAGTCTCTCTACAGCGGGGGATAACTCCTACACGTGAACCAGACGTAACGCCAACACGGGAATGAGTGAAAAAGGGCATAGCAAGGAAGGAAACTAAGAGATGAAGAAGACACGTCCTCAGCCGTAATACTGGACAGCAACGCCAGCCAAAGCATAACTTAAAAAAACACCACAATCATCCAAGAACATCTAGAGAGAAGGAAGCCACGGGGAGATCATTGAAAAAAAATAGAGAGATATCAACGAGACGATTCTCATTTGCATAAAAATCTAAGTGGAAATCTGAGTTATGGAAGTGGGCAGACTCGCGCGCACTTTATGCATCAACCATCACCATTACTTTTTTTTTTTTTTGGGGGGGGAAGGTCCACCAATTCGGCTTAATGGGTCAAGCTTATTTCACATGTTGTGCAAAACACTCTTACTATTATCTGGCCAACAAGAATATCTTAAAGACAATCTAAATGGCCCCCGACTGGAGTGCCGCTTCCCCGCGCCCTTGTGAAAACAGCTCAGAAATTCTATTGTCTCCTGCTGCAGCTTCCACTCTCTTAAATCAGCGATAATGGCCACTTGAGCTGAACTATTGAGCCGCTCATTATCCGTCAAGACAAACATCGTCTAATGAGCCAATTAGTCGCCGTGCTTGAAGGCGACCATGCTCCGGCGGCACGCTCTCTGTTTGTTTTGTTAACTACTGCCCCTACACCAGGCGTCTTCCTCAGCCCTTCCAGGAGACACTCCCCCTCCTCCTTCCTCAACACCCCCCCGGCCTACTCCACCTCCCTCCTCGCCTCTCCCCCCCCCCACCACCAACACCCCCCAGACGTTCGCCCCAGCCAGGGTCCTACGGCCGTTACCCCCCTAACTGGAGGTTCCAATTCCACAATGGCAGTCCCTAATCCCCAACAAGAGACGGGCCCCAACTAACTCCCGTCTCTATGCCACCAGTCCTCAACTGGCGAACCTAACCAATAAATGACTGGAGGCCTTAATTCCACGCAGCTCATCCCACACTGCTAACCGGTGACCCTAACAGCTAACTGGAGGTCTCACTTCCCACTGACGACAGCTGACGGTGGAAAAAGTGCACCAGCCTCCATCAGGAAGCCCAAGGCCCTTATTTCAAACAGGAAAGCCCTAGCCACATACAGAATACCCCCCAGTCTCCCAGCTAGCAGACACCCGGACCTTGGCCCCTTGACTGAATGGTTCTCCGCTCCCGGCAGGCGGCCATCACCTGGACGCCTGCCTCCAAATCGTGGCTTACAATATAAATACTCAACTCCAACCCAAGTGGGAGTCTCCAGCCCAGAGCTGCCGGCCCGTAACTCCCAAACGGCAGCCTCCGTCCTCCCTGCTGACAACACTCGAGCAGCTTGTGACACTAAAAGCAGCAGCTTCCAACAAGAAGTCAGGCTCTCCTTGGTTACCCGAGACCATCAACCAACTAGCGACCCCAACCTACCAACTAAGAGAGGCCTTCCCATGTGACATCTGACACCTATGTCCTTCAGCCACAACCAGTCGACCCCTGACCCAAAATGAGAGTCTCCTATCCCGCTACAACCACAACCAAATAACCTCCACCCGGTAACTCACGGAACGCACCACCGACTGGTATCCCCCTTAGCCAACATCCGGCTGCTCCCAACCCTTAAACAAGGTACTCCCCAACCACCTAATGATAACCCTTAACTAACGACTCTTTGCGCCCGACCATCTACGATCCTGGCGGTCCCTTCCCATGAGTGGCAGACTTAACAACTACCTACAGGCCTGAGAGTCCTATCCATCACAGAAAGGATTCCGACAGTCTCCTGCAACCCTTTCCCTACTACAGTCAGCCCTAGACTACTGAGTTCTCTTACAGTCCAAAGTCCTTCACCTTCTCTTTTACGAGAGACGGGCCGCTAGCTCACCTTACACAAGCCATGTCCTCTTAAACAGCATAAACCAACTGTTGAAAGTGATGTACCGATATGGCAAGAGCAACTCCAATGCCCAGCCCGTGTGATGTGTTGCAGGTGGTTTGGATACTCTGGCACGGAGGGCATTAAGTGATGTGGCGATCATGACGACTGTAATAAGACCAATGAAGCGTTGGTTGTGTTGCGGTCAAGACGATAGTTGTACCACCAGGGAGGTAGTGGCCTGTGTTGTGGAGAGATGACAGTGACTGCACCGCTGAAGCAGCAAAATGTCAATATCCAGACAAATGAGGCTGTAGGCTGAGTTGCGACGAGGATGCCAATGTACACCAGTGAGGCAAAGTTGTGTTGCAGCCAAAGTAAAAATACGTAAACCCTTAGGCCTGAGGGCTGTGTTGCAGGCAAGATGACTGCTTTGAACAGACCGTGACCTAACTTGTGTTGCGGCCAGTGTCATGCGTCACCACTACGCCGGTGTGTTGCAACTAATACGATGCGGACGTGTTACGCCGGCAAAAACTGTATTGCGACTGAAGTAACAACACCATGTGGAACGATAATGCTGGCCGG
Organism: Panulirus guttatus; assembly: GCA_032361385.1. NCBI lineage: Eukaryota > Metazoa > Arthropoda > Malacostraca > Decapoda > Palinuridae > Panulirus > Panulirus guttatus. The sequence goes on from JAUUDW010000033.1 coordinate 271,999, forward strand.
GAAACAGTGTTGCATGCTGCGAGTGGAGGAACTCCTTCGGCGGCGTAGCGGCAACACACACACACACACACCACTCGACCCACCCAACCGACCCACCTACCTTCCCCGGAGGCAAGATTAGCGGTGGTGGGAGACAGCCGTATCTCCACCATCCCCACTGCATTAGAAAACCCCAACAGAGTTGAAACGGCCTCTCCATCTCAATTATAGTCATCATATTCTTTAAGAAGGACAAAATATCATCCCGGTGTAAGAAAAATTCCCCAAAAGTTATTGCTAAAACTTCCCCGGCGGTGTGTAAACGCGCCGGCAAGCCAGGACAAAAACTGGCTCCCATAAAGTGAGCGCTCATGAAGGCGTGGCTCTTAACAGTTCCATTGTCTATGCCGGCGGGCATTATATGCCGTCCTCTTGGCGCGTTATGGCCACTAGTCTCCAGATTACAATCCACTCCCGGGAGTTCAAATAAACGGAAACTGAAATTCAAATCCCGACTACCGCTGTGATTTTGCGGGTCTCAGCCGCGGGTGTAAAGGCGGGCCTGGGCCACTTCCCCGGGCATAACCCTTCTTAATCCCCGGCCACCATCAGTTGGCAGTAAAAGAAAAATTACGGCGCAATGAAGATGTTTCCGACTACCTTCCTCGTTGGCTAAATGGCGCCGAGATGCAGTCGACTTTATCGGTGTGAAATCACTTTGAAAATTGGCCATCAAGCGCCTCCCGGGGGCCACGGCGTGTATATCTGGCGGGTCGTTAACCTGTGCTCACCTGGTGATCCAGGGTAATGTACCGTATAAAACACTCGGGCTGCCGCGGTATTTCATCTGCTGCCTCCCTCCCTCCCTCTCTCTTTCTCCCTCCCCCACACACCGCCGCCGCCTCCCCTGCCTCCCTGCATCACGCTACGCTACGCTCCCTCTCCCCGCTACAAGCTATACTCTACACTCCCTAGCCTCACGCTACAGGACATTCCCTGCCTACCTTCCGCCACACTATACTCCCTTGCAGCCTTATGCTACGCTACACTCCCTCCCTCCCTCGCGCTATACCACACTCCCTCCCTGCCTCACGCTATGCTACACTCTCCTCCCTCACTATCTTAAGCTCGCTAAGCAATACACTGTCCCTCCCTCGCTTCCACGGCTCGATAAGGGACCAACCTCTGCCCTGCTGCTTTCTGATCATTCAGGCTGTTTGACGGCACGGACCGCAGGCTGTGTACTCTCTACACCCTCCCTGGCATGGTACACTTTGCAGATATCTGTACATGGCAGGTCTTGCTGTTCATCGAGGGGCGGTCAGTGATGTTTCCAGCACCTACAAGTGGCATGAAGAGCAGTTTCCGGGCTGCCGGTCAACAGGCTTATGGAAACATTCTGTTCCTTTCTCGATACAGTGGGGAAATACGAGTCACTGTTATCTACATATAATAGAACCAAGTCCATACTATCTCTCTCTCTCTCTCTCTCTCTCTCTCTCTCTCTAGATGACACATTTAGTGCTCGTGTTAAGTGCTTTGCGTGTCTTTAGTTGGACAAGGGTTCCAGGAATCTGCTTCTGGAGTAAAATGTATGGGGCACACTGTCTGTCACCGGTCGTTCGGCATCCAGTGGTGTGGGGAGGAACTCATCGGGTGTGTGCAAACATGAGGGATGGGTTGCTGAAGAGGTCATCTAAGATGGTTACTGGCTCACGAATGAGTACTACTTCCTTACCATCTCACTCACCTCCTTACTATCTCCCGCGTATGCGACTACTATTACTACTACCGCTCTCAATGGGTCATCTGTACTTAAGAGCTTTGATCTGATCTCTGAATAGCTTTTTCCTCTTACTAATAGCTCTTTGCTCTTCTTTATCCTAAGTACTGTATGATAATTTGAGTCCCATCAGCTTTTCCCATTTCCTTCAAGGAGTTGATTTTCCTCTGCAGAGTGAGCTGCTGCCTCTTAAGCAGGCGTGTTCCTCGTCTACGCCTTCTACAGGAAAAGCCCTGTCCTCGTCCCGGACGAAGCCTCTTGTATTCCCTTCTCATGACAATTCTCCCAGTAATCTGTCCAACGGAAGTTACCTAGCTGCCTTACCACACGCTTCCCACACCCTCAACTCCGCTCTCTCAGCTGCCTCATTTTCCCTACATCCTAAACTCCCCTCACTGCACCCTTCACTCCTCTCTTCAATGCTCCCTAAACCCTACACTCCGCTCTCTCATTTAAAGCATTTCTCCCGCTCCTCCGTGCTCCCTATACGCTACACCGTGCCCTCTCACTCTCCCTACACCTTACACTCCCCTCCCTCAGCCGTCTCACCCTCCTCGCCTCCTACTCCCCCGGGACACACTTAATTCCCCTCCGGCATCATAGAGGAGCCACTCAACCACCTACTAACACCGTAAAGAGAATATAACCCTTTGCATTCGCTACAGCCTAGGGAAAAATATATATACATAATCACACGACATAATTAATCATAAACCTCATAATGTAAAATCAGTCGCTACAAAAAAAGAGGAAAAAAAAGGTATCCTTACTACATAGTCAGCCCCCAGCAGTTACATAACAACCAACACATTCAGTAACCCATACTAGAAAGAGGAAGACAAGCAACAGCAGCAACAGACCAGTGGATCCTCTTGAGGCTGGCGGTGACGGTACGTCAGAAATATCAAGCTCTGTGTGGGGAACGGGAAGCAAAAAGATGACTTATGGAGAAACGGCTGTACACTTTATTACTACCGGGGAGGGAGTAATGCCCACAGTGGACCTGTATCACTGCGCTCGTCTGTTTTCCAAGGTATTCTGGCGGCCTTCGGCTTTTCCTGCTGGTGAAAATCTTATGTGGTTACAATCCTGCTGAAGAAACTATTATTTCTATCCTCTCAAAAACACTAGCCAAAAGTCTGTATCCATTACTACGTGTGAAGTCAGACTGATCTGTCCTCAAAGAGCTGATCAGGTCAAAGACTATCGGAGCCTTTGATAATTCTTCATCATTTAAGATTATCATTTCCAAGTCACTTTCAAGGCGTAGTGAAGGTCGTCCGGATTCATTTCTCACGTAGCTCGCCGCTGTGATCTGTTCTAGCGACGTCTTTCTTCCAAGTAAGGTGAGCAAAACTGTGCCCCATACTCAAAATGGGAACGCATCAATAAATCAGAGAGTGAGACCTGAAATCGAACGCCCTCCCTATGAAGCCAAGAGTTTTGAAACGCCTGTTTTTACGGCTTCTTCGCTCTGTTTACCTGACTGCAGGTCATCTGAGATTGTCACTCAACTCTTTCTCGCAAGCTCAAAACTAAGTTGCCGCCAGTGTGTTAAATTTTACACTTACAGATCTAAGAATTCATTTGCCTCTTGTGAGTGTAGACCATCAGCTTCCTGAAGTCAGGTACCAGGTGAAAGCTGTCTAATAACGTTGTAGCTTTTACTTCCCAATTACATACCTCTGAATATTGATATTTTACAACACAACACAGAGTCACTAATACACACCACACCCCAAGACTGCTCCCTGTGGCACTCCACTTGACACAACTCACCATTCATTCGTGAGAGGGTCTGGTGCAGGCCTCACCGACCACACCAGCTGCCGTGAGAGGGTCTGGCACAGACCTCACCGCCACACCAGCTGCCGTGAGAGGGTCTGGTGCAGGCCTCACCGACCACACCAGCTGTGGTGAGAGGGTCTGCAACAAGAGCTCCACAGCAGCTAACAGCAGCCAAAGCCACCACCATCAGCAACAATTTGCTAAGAGAACTAAGATGAGAAATCACCGGTAGTACGGTCGTCAGCTACATTAGCTTCCAGTGACTGAAGCAACAAGCTATGGTGACCACTAAAGGCAGCAAAAACCTGGAGCAAGAGAAGTTATCAACTGCAAGAGCCATCAGCGAAGAAGGCAATCAGCAGCTGTAGTCATCAGCAGTAAAGCCATTAGCAGTGATAACCAACACAAGCATTAGCTATCAGCAGAGGCGGCCATTAGCGGTAAAGCCGTCATTAGGAGAAGCCATCAGTACTGAAGTCATCACCAGGAAGAGCTATCTCCACCGGAGGCCATCAGTAGTAAAGCCATCTGCAGCATAAACCATCAGTAGTGGAAGCCATCAGAAGCAGAAGCCATCAGTAGTGGAAGCCAACAGTAGTGGAAGCCATCAGCAGTGGAAGCCATCTGCAGCATAAGCCATGAATAGTAACGACGCCTGCAGAGGAAGCCATCATTAACGGAAACTATCAAGAGGAGAAGCCCTCAGCAATGTAAGCCATCAGTAGTGGAAGCCATTAGAAGCTGGTCATTAGCAGACGGGAGTGAAAGTCATCAGCACCGGAACCGTGAGCAGTGGAACATGTCAGTGGCTGAAGTCGAGTCGAAGCCATCAGCAGGGGAAGCCAACAGGAGAGGAAGCCATCAGTAGTGGAAGCCATCAACATCTGTAGCCATAAGCACAGCGTGTCATAAAGAACCCGAACTTTACAGAGAGGAAGCCAACAGCATTATGCCTCGCTTGAGAGAGGAGGCCGGGGAACGACAGCCACTTTCATCAGCAGCGACCAACAGCAAGTGACAGCCAGTTGCGGCCATCGACATCATCTGCACCAGCACCTAACTTAAGCACCTGCAGCAGCAACAGGCAACGCTGCAGCAGCTGGATCAACATCCATCAAAATCAGCAGAGAGAAAGAGGAAAAAAAAAAATTCAATTCATGAGCTACGACCAAATCCATGACCACCGGCAGCCTCTTCAAGCACAGGAGTCTCAGGGAAGGATGAAGCCATCCATACCCACGGCATGTCGCACTCAAAGATGACGGTAAGAACGCCAAAGCAATCATGAAACAGTAGGAGTCAGTACGAGGCAAGTATTCTGTGTGGCAATAATCATCCTAGTCGTAAACAATTCTAGTAACTTCCTCCAGAACGACGCATCCCAATGTCTGACATTACCACTACATCATCAGACTTCAGGAGGGCCTGTGACACAGTATTGCTCATGCCTTCAGTCCAGAGAAGAAAGTACTGAAGTTCTGTCTATACAAAGAAACCCTGACCACCATTCACACAGGCACTACATGCGCTTTGAATAAAAAAAATCTAGACTGTTGTACAATCCCAGAACATTTGAAACAAGAGGAGCACAGCTCCATTCCATAAAGGAAGAAGCAAAGCAGTTGCAAATATCTGTCAACCAACAGTACTACCACCACATATTATGAAAATCTTTGTAACACGTGAAACGGAAATAATGATCAAGTTTAAAGATGGAGTTACAATCTCTTGACAAACAGATTCTAATTGTAAATCCGGCCATATCTGATGCCTCCACAGTAAAAAGCACAGTATTTACAACTATGCCATTTCTCATTCTCATATCTGACACGGATGAATGTAAACCAAGAATTCATATCATTACCTGCAGGTGATAACTAAGTATCATAATACCGTAAAATACAGTGACACTATAAGAAGACCAATCAAACATGTGACACTACTAGCAGATCTGTCAGTCATGTGACCAAAAGAAGATCTATCAATCAAGTCCTCTGGTGTGCTGCAGATAACAAGACGTATCCAAAGGAGATCTATTTCCATTTCCATCCCTTAGCACCGAAGTAAAAAAAAAAAAAAAGTATTAAAACAGTGCAAGATATTGGTGGCAAACAAATACCAATTCATCAAGAAAGAGAATTAAAAAAAAATGTAGAATAATTAACTCAGACGATCGCAATTACAGGCTGGCTTCTGAAAACTCTGTAAAAAAGGGAGACAAAACCAATCAGTTCACGTCGAAAAGCTCTCACGGTCTCCAGAATAGACCACTCTTGTGAGGTAACACCTCCTACGGCAGGCCATGAAGCAGAGTTAGAAAACATGCCAAGAAAATGCACAGCCCGCAATGAATATCAAAAACTATAGCTCTGGGAACGAGTGAAATCACTCAGTTTACCCTCTGGGGCGCAGACGGGGGATACAAGAAACATAACGTGAAACATTCTTGAAGGCCCGGTCTTCAATTCCCGATGGAAAATCATGCCAGTTAGACCGACAAGACATGGACGACCGAACAACAACACTGGGGAAGAGTGAAGGCACCGCAAGTATGCCAAAAATAGCCCTGTAAACATCCGCGGGCCCTGGACAATACCTGCTGTTATCGAGAACATTTCGGGACCACCTGGCGGAACGGGTCAAGAACTCGCTGGACAAGTGTGTAGAGAGTGTACCCGACGAGCCAAGGCTACCCGCAGGCCTTCAAATATCTATCATGAAAGGGAGGAACAGTAGACAGTTCGGTCCAGAACCATCTGGGGAGGTGGAGACGACCCCAAAATCGATGTCAGGTACAGGTGAGGTATACGAGGAACAACAGTTATGCAACAGAAGCCATCGACACAATCATCAACAACAGAAGTAGTAGTAGGAGCAGTCAGTAAGCAGCCATACCAGAAGCAGCAGCCATCATGTTCAGGATCACCATGAACAGCAGCAGATATCATCACCAGCAGCAGGAGCAGCTATCAGCGGCAGCAGGAGCCGGAGGAGGAGGAAGAGCAGCAGCAGCAGCACCAGCATCCGCGTGAGCCTCTCCAGGAGGTGCGGAATGGCTGACTCCGGGGAGCCATTGTCATCTGCAAATGGCTGCCAACTTGCCCGCTGCTTATGATTGGGGGTAATGGGGCGAAGCGCTCAGCCAAGAGCCTGACGCCCCCTGGGACACCAC
>JAUUDW010000033.1:354023-365629 GCA_032361385.1 Panulirus guttatus
AGAGTGGTTACACCACTATGGTTGGCCCACAAGAACCAGCCAGCATCCTCTCTACCCCTATTGTGGTTACATTACCCAAGCTTAATATACTAAGTGTGGTCCACAATAACCAACATGCACTCCCGCTACCCCTCGTGGTTAAATTATCCCAGCTTTCCTGTTACACTGAAAGAGTCTCCTACAGGTGCCAACCACAGCCTCCGTTTCACTACAAAACACTAAGAGTGGCCCATAAGAGCTGGCCAGGTTCCCTCCTATCCCCCATCGTGGTTACACCACCCCAGCTTCCCTATAATACACTGAGTGGCTCATAACAGCTAGCTAGCACTCCTGCTATCCCACAGCGTGCCAACACCACCTCACAGCTCCCCTAACATACACTATGACCGGCCCACAAGAGCCAGCACTCACCCATGGCTACACCACCCCCAGCTTCCCTACAATACGACAAGAGCGGCCCACAAGAACCAACCAGCTCTTCACCCGGGCTGCCCCAGTAACCAAGACAGACACACACACACTCACGACACGATCCCCTGATAACTTAATGGCAACTGGGATTCAGCGGCGGCCTTGTTTAACGGCCGCTTATTTCCAGCCAAGATGACGTCTCTCCCAACACCCTTATCGGGTGAGCACCAACATTTGGAGTTGTATAACGAGGCTGGGGCAGGTGCGGGGGCCGCATCATCGTGTTCAACATGTGCTCTATTCCCGCCGCCTCACCAATTCAGCGTGTCCAGAGAGCCGTTGTCGGATATCCTGGACATAATAAAGGCCTCCTCCGACTCCTAGTTTTACAGAAGACGTCCCCCGTACATGAGGATAATCTATGATGTTTTCCCAACCCTCTATCACCAACATTTTTTCCCTCCCTTCCTCCTTCTGTCGGCAAAAACCAGGCAAAAGAGGCGTCTAAATTAAGAGCTCAGGGCATTTCAAACCAGACCGGGTATATTTTTATATACGTGCTTGGAGCCGTTGTTGATAATGAAACAAGTCTGGGCGGAGACTGGCGTAGTCAGTCTGTCAGCGAAGCTCTGCGGCGGCAGAGGCGTTAGACGGGAGGCGGCCCAGCGGCAGAGCGGGGAACGCGGACCCTACGGTAACTAAGTAGCCTTGTACGATTGTCGGGGATACACCGTTGCCAAATCTCATCTTTCACTTGCACTAACCACTCACGTCGGTGCCATATACCACTCACGGTCAAAATTATGCATGAAAATTTAATCATATTGAACTGGCAAGCATGGTGAGAGTTACGGGGAGGAGGGGCGGCGTGCGCGGCGGGGCCTGTAAACCACGATCGTGGCATATGGTAGCGGCGCGCTGGCTACACGCGGGCCTGGCCGGCCGGGTCCGGCGGCCCACTGTGGAACCGACTCTCGCGCTATCCACCCCACGGACCGCCATACCTCCTTCCCCGGCAACATGTATCCACCTCCATACATACTTCAACACTACCGCAACACACAGCTGATCAATATCTGCAACATGCTTTATATCCATAAATACAACATGCAGCGGCAATGACTTACAAATTGGAAAGAACAACTATCGAAAATACACAAACATGAAATAGTAATTTCTAGCATTACGAAGAGTGAGGCAAAATACGGAATGAATCTGATTTTCAATTCTAAACAGCTGGAATCTTTTATTGTAAAATGAGAAATCAGTACTATGAAGACAATCTGAGAACAGGCACCGTATCTACTTACAAATATGTATGAAAACAAACAGAACCACCAATATTCACTGGTAAAAATAAGTACCTTTTACTGGTACAATTTACTTAAATCACCAGATAACATTGCCAAGCTGAACAAAAAAGATTCCATGCAATAAAGTCAATACAGATGAAAATGCACAATAAATCAAGAATAATACGTTAACAAAAGCATAAATAATAAACGAGTTAATTATCCATCTTTGGAAAGAATCAAACTGTAGAGAAACAAGGCAGATGTCTGTATGCACACGGTTACTGAAGCCAATATTACCATATTACGCAATATTATGAGGCATGATAATCATTAAAGCAATATAATATCTATAATGCCCAATTACATGTACATGTAACCATGGGACCTAATTTGACACAAATAAAATTGCTAGCGGTGACAGTAATGGTACGGTCATCCAACGTGACACAAATCGCAAACAACTCTGCTCTAGTACGGATGGCGTGATATCCCAAGGTCATCACAGAAGGGTAATTACCAGCAGAAACAATACAATAACGGTAAAGCAGATTATTACGATTGGAAAGATAATAAAATTCTGAAGAAAAAAAATCTTACTATGGTTTCCGTGCACAAAACATATATCAAACTTGATTCAATTTACTCAAATGACAGATGACTAGGCTGCACCAACCATCTTTGTGGTACAACAAAGTCTAATTTGCGATGTAGTAGCAACCATCTCTGTAGTATAAGAGAGGTTAAGTTACTATGCAGCAAAAGCCATCTTCATATCATAACCACTGATTAAGTTGGTATGCAATAGTACCCATATTCATAGCACCTTAAAGACGAGGCTACTATGCAGCAGTAACCATGTTCATAGCATCTCGAAAGTGAATTTAGATTCAGCACGAACCAAATTTGTGGCACATCAAAGGCTTATTTTGTGAGGCAATAGCAACGATCTCTATAGCACATCAAAGGTTAAGATGCTCAGCAGCAGTAACTATCCCCGTAACACATCAAAGATCAGTCAAGTTGATGTGCACCAGCGACTATCATCGTAACACATCAAATATGAAAGTCAAGTTGTTATGCATCGGTAACTGTCTTTGCAGCACATCAAAGTAAAGTTGTTATGTAGCAGAAAACCATCTCCATGACACAGCAATGGTTAGGTTACTGAGCAACAAGCTATCTTTGTGCCTAGGCAGTTCCTTAATCACTTCAACTTTTCAGGCTAAAGAAAAAAAAGACAGGCTTGACATTTTTTTTTAATATGTACAGACAAATGACTTTACATCAAGCTGCGAGATATATGGGCCTTTTTACCTTAAAAATGTCTGGGGAAAAAAGGAATATCCTCTTAGGCAAAAGAATGCCAAAGTCGGGTGAGCAGTACCTCGGCAACATAAAAATTACCAGAAAGGACAGAAAATCACGTCGAGGTTGCTCAAGAGTCTGAGAACAAACACGCGTCAAATGCACTTGCTTATTCTTCGGTTCATTCTGTCCAAGGTATTGCATACAAGGTTCGATTATTCACAGCCTTAGTGCCAGAGGCAATGCTTATGAAATTCACCATATCACACACACACACACACACACACACACACACATATATATATCTATATAATCATTAACTCCTAATCGTTACCTCTATTATAGATTTTTAAAAAATCAGTCTTGATTTGCACTTCAAATGGCCTAAACGTTTTTCAGTTTATATTTCCAAGAAACAATTTCCTAATAACTCCAATTTTTCTTTTACAGAACTGCAATGGAAGAAAGGAAATATCAAGCACCAAGCACACTGACCGGGGGCCATACATCTTTAGGCAAAATCTCAATATATATCTTTTCCAAATGCCTATCATTTTCATCGTGGCATCCACAGTATGGTCTACCACAAGAACGTCATCAGCAAAACTAAACAAAGTGGCACCTACTGTAGAAGAAGCCCCATCTTATATAACATCTTGGCTCCTCTAATAATTTGCATCTTCGGCCGGACGGCCTTGAACTTGAGTTGCTTCGGAGGCCGAGCGGACGCTGCAAGATATGGTACCGGTCGTTCTTAGGTACAGTGCCGGTTGTTCTAAGTATCGTGTCGCTCGTTCCAAGAATGGTACCGGTTGTTCAACGTATAATGCCGGTTGCTCATGGCACGAAAAGGGCACGCAACTTACGTATTTCCACAAGGAAATCACCACCAGTAAGATCAAAGATGGCGGCCAAATAAAACTACTATAACCGTTGCTCGCTTCAGCACCACCGCACGGCGAAAGATGAACAGAAGTCCAGGTCATTCCGTGCTTTGCACGTCTGACGCGATATACGACAGGTAGTACGACTGGGGCGTGCGTCACGCTGAACCTCTTAAAGCCCAAATGCACGAAGACGATAAAGACCCCTTTCCATACGACAGCGTAGCCTTTGGCCTGACCCTCATCACCGACCAGGTCAGATGCAAGACCATCACATGGATGAGTCGTATTGTATCCCTCGTTCCGTTGTGTCATATACAAGGGTCGTACTCTCCTGCAGTCGTGCCCTAGGGTCGTAATTTAGCTCGATGGATTATGCGACACTAAACATGCGTTTCACTTTACGCACTTAACTCCTGAAAATATTACGCAACAATAACCTCACAGAACAGCCCTAGCCTCAGTGCTACTAAACAGTCCACCCAACACCAAACAACAGGAGTCGTCAAGCCAGCGTTTATTACACAGCGTTAAAAGTCAGATGTTTACATCTCTCATGTGAGAGGAAGTGATGTGACACAGAAGGCATATTACTAACCTTGCTTTATGTGCCAGTGTACTAACTGCCCAACAGCCCTCACACGAAAATGGATGTTCTGTGGCCCTTTGCGATGGGAACTTAAACCAAAGGAGGTAATAATAACTGTTACCATACTGCCAAAAAAATAAATGAAAATTAGTAGAAAAAAAAATTATAAACTTTTCCATTAGTATACTGTTCTTTATCATCGTTAGCATAATAATGCTGATCATCACATGTTAGCATAAGTTTATCATCTCATGTTTGCATAATACCGCTTAATTGTCTCATGTTGGCATAACACCGTTAACCACCTCACGTTACCATAATGCCCTGAATCACTTGTTAGCATAATACCTTTAATCACCTGTTAGCATAACACTTAATCACCTGTTAGCATAATATCGTCAATCACCTGCAATATAATACCATTAATCAATTAACGTTAGCATAATACCGTTGCCGGTCATCACCTAAAGTTAGCATAATACAATTAATCACCCCATGTTAGCATACCAACGTTAATTACCTGTAAGCATAACACCGATATCGGTAATCAGGTCAACATAATACAGTTTATATGCCTACGTTAGCATAACCCCGTGAATCACCTCATGTCAGCATAATAACGTTAATCATGTTCACATAATGCCAAAACACTCCCATCTTACTAGAGACATCTAATCAATTAACATACACTGCTTCGTTATCATTGCTTTTAATCGAATATGATATAAACTTTGATTCGGACGCCTGTCTGACACGGCTACAAAATCTATCTCTGATTTAAAGGCCTGCCTGACGCAACACAATCCCACTTTGATTTATGGAAACCTATCTGAAACAACAAAACCCTACTATGACTTAGGCACACAAAACAGTTCAAACCCTTCGTTGATCTAGAAGCCTACCTGAAACAAAACCAACTTTGATGAAGAGACCTGCCTGAAGTAACACATACCTTACTTTGATTCAGAGGCCTAAATGATGCAACACAAACCTTACCTGATTCAGAAGCCTAAATGATGCAACACAAACCCTACTCTGATTCAGAAGCCTAAATGATGCAACACAAACCCTACTTTGATTTAGAGGCCTACCTGACGCAAAACAAACCCTTCTTTGACTCCGAAGCCTACTTGACAGAACCCATCCTACCTTGACTCAAGAGGCCTACTTGACGCGACATTGCATTACCTAAAAACAAAAGTAAGAATTACTATAAGTAATTCCTGCAGCTGTGGACAGTCTTACCCTTCAGGTACTGTATTGTCTCAACACAGTGCCATTCTGTCCAGGTTCTCTTATACGTCCAATGCAACCCTCAGAACCATTCTGTCCAGGTTTTCTCATAGGTCCAATGAAACCCTCAGAACGAATCTGTCCAGGTTCTCTCTTATGTCCAATGTAACCTATTAGGCCATGCTCTCCTTGTACTAAGAACTCTGTTAAATTCAACCCTCACAACCTTGCTGTCCAGATTCCACGTGTCCAATGCACCCCATCGTATAATTCTGTCCAAGTTAGATCTGCCATATGTCCAACGCAAGCCTCAAGAGCCATTCTGTCCAGGCTCTAACACCTACTCAATGCGACCCTTAGGTTCTCCCACATGATCAAGGCGTCCCCTCCGTATCATTCAGTCCAACAGAGCTCTCCAGTATGTCCAATGCACCCATCTAAAGAACAAAAAACGTTGCAAGACATTGAACAGCGATAAAGTGTCAGTCAGGTTGGATTGCTACCAGCCAGTTAAATTTTCTTTAGGTATTTGTTTCGTTGCCTTTTCTTACTCTTAATTTAACTAAAATTGACTAAAGTTTTCCGCCAAATATGTCAATTCTAGGAATGCCCCCAAATTTCTGCATGAGAGAGAGAGAGAGAGAGGGGGGGGGGCGACGCTCACCGCAGCAAAATATAGTCACGAAGGACGAGTCGTAGGAGTGACGTGACCTCGAAGTGTTACGCATGTGACACTGTGTTCGTGGACTGAAAGCCAGCAGAGCACGTGCTGGATGAAGCAGAAAGAAAAGACAGCTACCCGGGTCAAAAGTGTGACACTTGACAGCCACTGAAGTGTTCGGTCAAGGCGCAGCCATCACTTAAACCTCCCGATACCCAGGTGGGTATTACCGGTAACATACCGCCTCGGTCGGTGGCTGCCTGCCACCTACCTACAGACAGAAACTACAGTCTATCTACTCGACTCTATATACAATTCCTTGGATGAGAAAGGGTTGAGTCGTGAATAGATGTGTGTGTGTGTGTGTGTGTGTGTGACGAGGTACAGTGTGCCAATGTGACCCCTAGGTGCTGGAACGACCCCCTCCCCATCTCCCTCCCCCATCCCCCTGGTCCTGCTGCTTTACATGTGCAATATACGAGAACTGATAGCCCCATAAAATATAAACTTTAATTATACAATTCAAAAACCGTTCCAAACAGGATTGTCGATCAACGAAATTGAAAAAATAATCATGATATTTCCAAAACGTTTACAAGTGTGATTACAACAAGCCAATTCATTAGCCATGTATTACCGTCCGTTTCATGCTACCCGGAACTGTGTCCACTTTCTGACCCGGACATAACAAGAGATTCTTACATAGAGATGACAAAAGCCTGGCCTAAGCAGATGAACCCGCCAGCCAAAATTAAGGCTATTTTACGCGAGGCTAATGTCAATTAAACCCTCCTTCAGGTCCCGTCAAGTCTCGTACAGGGCACCCTTTCCCGTCCCTTCCCCAGAAACAGGGGGAAAAAACACACCCATAACGTTCTTCCTCACGTGTTACTTGAAGGGTTCTAGTCGAGCTGGCAGGTAGGCCCACCTAATCCTCGCGATCTGCAAGTCTGCTGGATCTGATAGCCTACACGAAACCCCTCTTGATCATTTCGGACACTATGGAGGAAAAATAAATACCATGCAATACTGTAATGCTGGAGAAAGCAGCCTGTTTCAGACAGTGGCCGCCAGGTGACCCTGAGGGGTTTGCGTCACGGTGCGTATCTTACCTACACCTCGCGTCGACCTAGTACCGTTAAATGCTCGAGAACGTCAACGTAAGAGAACCTTCCACTGACGCCAAGACAGCAACCATTCTCTTGCAACACGTGCAACATCCTGAACGATCACGAGTTACCTCGTCCCTCGCTCTCCACCTCCTCTGCTTCGTCCTGGTAAAACTCTTTGCTCTTAAAAAGAAAAATAACGACAGCGACGAAAATCACCGGAGCCAAAGAACACGGCCTCCGTGCACTTGCAGCCTAGCGCAGCGCCCATCGCGCACCCCGGCCATTCAAACTAAGCCCTAATGCGTGCACTACCCGGTCCCATCTAAATAATTACCAACAATGAGTTTGCGGTGATATGGTAACAACAGTTTAACTAGCCAAACAAGAGCGCCGCAATCCACGGGAGACACCGACAGCGGAGGCGGCACAGGAAGAGAATGCGGCCAATTAAACCCAGTGTGACTGGCTGGAAAGGCTGTAAAGAAGAGCATCAACAAGGCGGGGAGAATGACACCATCCACGACACTGAGGCCTGGAAGACACGGGCTGCTGAGAGCCAACCGGGGAACATTACCTTAGTTTTACGAGCCTGGAATCACTAGTCAGCCCTCCACATGATCCCCCGCGTGTTTATCTGGAAATAATTATCAATGAGGCGGTGAGAGCCAAGGCGGCGGCGTAGTTTAAATTCCCCAACAATGGTGTGGCAGGCAGTACGTTTCCCAGCCGGGGGCTGACGGAGGGAGAAGCAGCCTGCGGGAGAGGAGGAGGGGGGAAGGCAGGCCGCAGAGAAGAACTCAGCGCCACCACCACCGCCGCCAACCATAACACAAATTTTACGATCGTGGAATCACCAGTCAACACCCGATAGCCATCACATAATTACTCATGATAGGGTGTAAAATATGGGGCCCACCAATTCATATTCCCCAGAACAAGCCCCGTGCCCGAGGGGGATGGGGAGTAGTGTGTCTATGTGTGTGTGAGGGGGGGACGTGGAAACAGCGAGCGAGCTGCCATAACCCCAATTTTACGAGCGTGGAATCACCAGTCAACTCTCCATACCCATGTGTTTATCTGGAACACTTGCCCGGACTCCCCCGGCCCGATCGTGTGGGCGTGGCGCGCTCGCTACCGCCGGATCACGCCCTCAAAACACATCATAAATACAAAAAAAATAAAAATATATATATATTCAAGGTCCAACACTGGACGTGGGGGCCCCCCCACTAAGGCCACCCCCTCCCCTACCCTCCCTTCCCCAGGCCCGATCCCTCAAAGGACAGTGAGTGTGAGGGGAAAGTCCACCATCGTCGTAAGCCGGAAAATCTGGGCGTCGTAACCCTGGTTTTACGACCCTCCTATCGCCACTGCAACTCTCACAAACACATTGGCGAATTATTACCGCGGTTGTTTGCGTAACCATTTCCTTCCGACTGAGTGGAGGAGAGGTTAGTTGAGGGGAGTTTGTTACGTCATTTTAGCGCTTTGGGACAAGAGGCAGCGGGGGTCACGGGAGGGGGAGGAGGAGGAGGGAGATTCTTACATCATTCTCGGCTGCTTGACAAAGACAGACAGGCACGAGGGGAGGAGGCGACGACACCGTCTCCAATCCTCGCGGCATTCGGGGATTGACCCAGATAAAGAGAGTTCTCCCTAGCAGCGCGCTGGGGTGGGGGAGAGTTTTGCGTTTACACGGTCGAGGCTAAAAAAAAAAATTAAATCAGGCTCCGTGTGGCGCTGCACCATTTCCTTACGCCGGATTGACTACTGGGGATTATTAGCAGGGTGTCGAGGTCCCGCAGGGCGGTGTGGGGGCCTCAAACGTCGCACGTGGTCGGGACTAACACACACCACTTCAAGAGGAACGTTCTCCACTGACAGAGTTAAATTGTCTCCTGTGGGAGAGGCGAAGATGCCGTGGTGTTAATATAACTTGCTGGCCACGACTTTTATTGCTACCCATTACTACTGATAATGAAGATATTAAAAGCACTGATGGATAATGCTATTGTGTAAGACATGGTGTGCGAAAGGAATACTTTGTTAACTTTCCAAATCAGGACAATCTTCTCATTCATATTTTCTTGAAACTTGAGTACAAACAGATGGCATTATGATTACAAGACGGTACAGTATCTGGACAACTGTGATGGTTTTCTTTATATTCTTTTTTTATGCAGAAGGCTCCAGTCACGGACAAAAGTCCACATCAAGGAAGGGCCTTAACTGAAATATTGAGAGGATTATGAAACAGAAAAAGAAAAGACAAGGGAAAGTATTCAAGAATTTTTGAGAGTGAAAGACATGTCTCTTGAAATGTTTAACGAAGTACCAATTAAATGTGGACTTAAAACTCAAAAGCTGGGTGA
The DNA here is from genome assembly GCA_032361385.1 of Panulirus guttatus. Taxonomy (NCBI): domain Eukaryota; kingdom Metazoa; phylum Arthropoda; class Malacostraca; order Decapoda; family Palinuridae; genus Panulirus; species Panulirus guttatus. The sequence goes on from JAUUDW010000033.1 coordinate 363,886, forward strand.
CTGATTCCTCGAAACAAATGAAAATAAAAATCAGGTCACCTAAAGTACATCCAGACTTGAGGAAGAAAACACGATTTGGATGCATTTTCCTCTTCCAATTCTCGTGGACATTCAATACATCATCATTCCGAAGGATCAACTCTACATTCAGAATTACAGATATGAATGTGGATAAATTTTTTATCTGATGCGGCAGGAAGACAAAATATTGGTTTCGTAACAAATACAATGCGGATACAGAACTCGTAACGCATAAGATTTGGGCGCGATGGCGTCTGGTATACTCAACCTCTGGAGCGAAAATACGAATACGGTAAAAATGCTACGTACGGGAGAGTTCTAAAGCTAGGGAAGCATGGCCAATGGTGACACTACTCGGGGGCTCTTCTCTCCCTAGTGGAGTAATGCTGGGACCTGATATTAACCATACATGGGCAAGAGAGATGTCGAGATAGAAAACTACCAAGAAGTCTTCACAGCCCGCATAAATTCAGTACAAAAATGCTCGTAAAAAAAAATGCGAGGACCACTTAATACTCCAAAAATTATCTGAAGACCGAGTTTAACCTGCATATCACTGGCTAGGAAAATGAGCATACCATATCCACTATAGAGAAGAAATGCTCCGTGAGCATGAGGCCAAAAGGGAGCATAAACGTCGCCCCCTACTCCCTCTCCCAACGTTGCGTTAAGCCTACTCGCAGCAGCTATACCGAAGACGACGTAAACTGATCCAAAACGATCCTGACACTTTCCTGGGAAGCGTGATTCATCTTAACGTCGGTTTCGAAAATGCATTCATCCCCACAGCTGCGTCTGGCATCAGGCTACACATTGCCGCCCGCCTAATCAGCCCACTGTTTGCTGCCGGACCACAAGCCTAGCTTCCCTCAACAATCTCCCGAATACGGTCTGCAGAATTTGTTAAATGGTGTTCTTCAGTTTCTGTACTGCTTTTATGTCATATAATCATACATTTTTATTAATTTCTCTTTCGTGCGTCTAGTGGTAAACAAGTTTTCACTGAACTGCTAGGATGCATATCATATATGTTGACCTGCATTGTGAAGGTCCAGTATATAGAGCCACGAACATAGGAACCTGATCGCTGATAGAGCAGCGAGGGCTGAGGAAGACCTCACTGAACTAATGTGCAGTACACAACATCGCCTTCGGCAGATCAATCACACCACATCTCCACAAACAGCATGCAAACTACACCATAAAACTGTTCCTTGCTATCTCTTTACTTAACACTTTCTCGAAAGCTTTCCTTTAATCTAACACCTTAGCGCGATGGCAAACCCCCTCAGGTATATGTCTGACCTCTGACTTCACCTTTAAGGGCAAGGTCAAAGGTTACGGCCGCGACATCATCCTGCATCACCACTGATGAGCACACGGGACCCATAAAGCTAAAGACTAACCAACAGACACTGTCCTAGGGCGCTCCAACAATCTTGTACAGACCTTTCAAAACCTTGAGAGCTCTCGCTTTCTCTCTCTCTACTCGTCTACATTAAACCAGACGCAGCAGCATCCTCACCCTCTCACGCACGTAAATGCCCCTAATACAGGACATATTCAAACGCTGATTTAAATGCCTAGGTGCTGATCAGCAGGAGCAGTAACAGCTGGTCCAAGTACTGGGGGAACAATGTAGTTCCTCCTCGTCTGCCGAGGTCCCTCCATCTCTCTCACTCTCTCTCCCCGCCTCTCTCTCTCTCTCTCTCTCTCTCTCTCT
>JAUUDW010000033.1:380579-394813 GCA_032361385.1 Panulirus guttatus
TGTTGGACACCAGCCTAGCCACAAGTGTTGGACACCAGGCTAGCAACACGTGATGGACACCAGGCTCGCAACAAGTGTTGGACACCAGGCTAGCAACAAGTGTTGGACACCAGGCTAGCAACAAGTGCTGGAAACCAGGCTAGAAACAAGTGATTCAAAATGATAAAAGCGCAGAGGCGTCGCTTGCGACCGCGCATAAATACGAGGTGGCGCCTCTCAGAATATAATCTCCAGAAATTATTTACCCACTAGCACCATCTAAGAGCAACTGAAAGAAAATAATCACGATATTCTCCTAAGTCTTTAATACGAACAGATATTACTGAAAGCATCTATAAACAATGAGACGCTAACAATAGTGGCAGTAAACATTTCTGACTCTCCAACGGCCACTACCGTTGAACTTTCGTTTTCCATAAAATTTTGAGAATCCACTCCTCACAAATCAGTAAATCTCGACTACAAATTTTCACCTAAAGGGAAAGTCGATAAATCCAGTGATAAAGCAATAATGTAACCAATCACCATTTTCTGGTATCTCATTTCACACAATTATTCCACAGTTTTCAGGTCATGAGTCCTTTTACTCACTAGTATGGTGGACACGTGAGCATAGCCATGAGTGAGGGTACCCGAATCTGGGTGACCTACCATTTCCCAAGTTACAGGAGAGTGAGTCCTCTAAACTGACGCCCGGTCCAGAGTGAAGGGTGCACTCACTTCCTGTATTTATCATTCCTAGCTCGGTCGTGCGTGTTGACATTGACAAATTGTACACTGGTTCTTTTTTAGTTTTCAAAGCATCACTTGCATTACCGGAAACAATCTATCTTATCATTATCATGTCTTCGTTGACAGTAAATCACTTGCAACGTAATACTGCATAGACTTGCAGCGTTAACACTTGTGGCTTAACTCCTACGTGTTTCCTTTACAATAATCCAAGTTAATAACAACAACGTTATTTCTGATTCCTTTACACTCTGTTGTCACGACGTATAAGATCACACGTATCACGCGCAACAGCGTTAGTGTTACATGTCTCTCATGACCTGTCTCGGGCAAGGTCAGGGTGTAACTGCCTTCGCTAACCTGGCTCGGAGCAGAGGGGTGGATAACATAGAGATCATGACTATTGTCTGACCACTGAACCGATTATTGCTGGTACATAAAAAAAATATAAACGTAATGACCCGATATCTCGATTTCTTTTGTAGTAATATAGAATATAGATAATTATTTAAACCTGATAATAAATTATATCTATTTTCCAATCCATTACCATAGTTAAGGTTTAAGGAATCTGGGAACCCAGCGGATGTAAAAGCAAGCTCTTAAACGAGTGGGCGGGACAACGGACATTTGCATTTCCCAGGTCTATCGTGGCCAATGAGACGATGACGTAAATATTGCACGCCCTGACGGCTGAGGCAATGCCCATAATGCAGCGCTGGTCACTGATATGAACACGATAACCTGAGAATGTGAACACGATGACCCTCCCCATACTGGCTAGACATTATGTAAATCATATTGATGTTTTGAAGGAATATCCTTACTTCCTTGGGCTTTAGTAAGACTCTTTGTTATATTTATATGTACTCGCGACACTTGCCAGATGCTTCTGGTATTATTGTACAGGGGTACCTAGTGTCAGAACTAGGATCCTGATTCCTCTATCAAGGAACAGAGTACTGAAACATTGAACTGAACCTGAGAAAAATAGGAAGCAACACTAGACCTATAAATCCATTCAATGCAGATCGTAATGAGAGCTATCCATGCCCACTTATGTACTGTTCAAATCCAGTATATATATTCAAATCTTTTCAGCGTGTTTGGGTTAGTATTTTGTCATCTACTCCATCCACCGACAGCCCTATTTCCAAATCAATGCCAACCTGTCTCCTCTTCATGTTCAAAATTGTCATTCTTAAAACCGTTGTTTCAATCTTGTCTTGGGTATTTAATTTGTGTACATTACTCCTCTCCGCTGCATTCATACGTCTTTCAAGACAGTGTAAATGCAGTGTGTTTTGTTCATCACACTGAAATACGGTTATTCGATACGAATCATTTTTCATTGTATGGTATTTCTGATCTGGCGAACATACCTAACGGCATTATTCAAATGAGGCCTCATAACATGGTTAGGCTGTTGCTTGCTCTTCTCGATACTTTGAACTCAGTGGTCCATTGTTTTGTGTGTGTGTGTGTGTGTGTGTGTGTGTGTGTGTGTAGCCATATCCACCTTATCATGTACATTTTTTTTTACGTTCGAGGCTCCAGTCACGGACAAAACTCCACATCAAGGCCGGGCCTTAACTGAAATATAGAAAGGTTAATGAAAGGGGGCGGAAAGAGGCATTTACGAATTTTGGAGGAATTGAAAAACATGTCTTAAAATGTTACTGGGAAAGACATGAGAAGGCAGAGAGTTCCTAAGCTTCGAAGTGTAGGGAAAGACATAGTTATCAAAACGGCCCACCCTTTGATAATCATTTCACACACACTGACAGAATTCGTCTCTGTAAGATGGATTGTGTGAATATGAAACAAGTCCGTTGCCTCGCCCACTCGTACGTGTCCGTTTCGTAAATGAGAACCAGACTCCCATAAACCACATGTTCTGTAGTCTTAGCAACGCTATTGGAAGTCAGAAGAAAAATAAGCATCATTTTTTGATAAGGTTACTGAAGCGACTCCCTTGTGGGAGTACAACAGATATTGTCAACAACGGTGTCACTATCGTGGGATGACCTTACCTGATGAATGTACCTACTGATGGTGCAGCAAGACAGCCACGATACCTACTGATGATACAGCAAGACAGCCATGGTAACTACTAATGGTACAGCAAGACAGTCACGGTACCTTTTGATGGTGCAGCAAGGCAGCCACGGTACCTACTGATGGTAAAGCAAGACAACCATGGTAGCTACTGATGGTACAGCAACGTATTCCCGGTACATACTGATGGTGCAGCAACGCATTCTCGGTACATACTGATAGCAACGTATTCTAGGTACACAGTGACGGTGCAGCAACGTATTCTCGGTACATACTGACGGTACAGCACAGTATTCTAGGTACATACTGATGGTGCAGCAACGATTCTCGGTATATACTGATGGTGCAACAACGTATTCTAGGTACATACTGATGGTGCAGCAACGTATTCTCGGTACATACTAATGGTGCAGCAACGTATTCTCGGTACATACTGATGGTGCAGTGACCCTGAGACACTGTCCGTACACTAAACATTCATGCGTGTACATCTAATCAGATATACGTGCATGTACAGTAGCAAAGTAACCGCAGGGTATATCCAGCGTCCCCGGCACATGCCTGTACTCAGCAGGGTCGTTATAAACATCTAGGAGCAGAGCAGCAAGCCAGGCAAGGCGCACATGCAGCAGCCTCTCAGCTAAGGGTAATGTATATAGCGCTTCACAAAACGCATTGGCGGTGTAAGGGTAGTGGAGAACAGCCACAGGACCTGTGGCTGAGACAGACTATTCAACTCGTTATATTGGCAACTGTATTTCTTAGCAGCAGCAGTAAACAATCTTACCACAAATAGTTAATACTGCCCATCAACAGATATCGTCAAAAACCAACAATAACGATGTAAACCACTGATATCGTAAACAACAGCCTGTCAAATCACAATGCTCGTTATAGTTTAATTCTGCAGCGTTGGAAATCTATATCTTTGCTATCGCTAACGCGTTTACGTGCAACCAATTGTGTAAATCTGTATCTATGTAAGCGTGTGTAGTGTTGAGTAATAGTGTGCGTACGTTGCTAGGGAGCGCTAGGGAGGGTGAGGTGAGCAGCCCTCCCTCCAGCAGTGGGCGTCCCCAAATGTTCTCCCGTCCATTCCCTTGTGTACGACGTGGGGACTAACCTAGGGTTCGTATGGTGGCCTAGCCCTTGAGCTAGCCATCTTGTGCATCCACGACTCACACCGTCGTGCTCGAGGGTCGTGCCGTCGTACCTAAGGGTCGTACCGTCGTGGTGTAGGCGCTGCTGGCGCGTACCACGGGCTACATAACATGGGACACTTGGCAACAAGAAGAAGGGGTCATGGGCCCGTGAATGAAGCGAGGCTGTGTGTGTGTGAGACTGCGCTATCTACAGTTTAATTCTTTACCACCAAAAGATTACGAGAGATAACATGATACACACATATATAAATACAGCAGTATAGCAACACTGACAACGTACTACACCTGAGAGCTGTAAAATTTTCGTTAAAATGGTTCCAATGTTAAGAATTTTAAAACATTGGATTGCGGAGCGTTGCCGGCAGGTCGTCAGTGCTGAGGAAAAGCTAATGAATTCGTGATACGGATCTGTGATGTGCAATTCATCCTTTCTAATATAATCATCTCTGTTTGTGGGCCATATTTATCCTGCTTCTTTGATGGTGGATACCACACCGTTGTCAGCCGTTGGTCGGTAGAACCTCGCCGGCAGTAGTAGTAGTAGTGTTAGGTTAAGGTTACGATGACTGTGTTTTCCCACGCATTTATTGGCAGCATATGAGGCGTCCTGTAATCACGTGTGTGCACCAGCCACGGAGAAAAGGAACACTATGCCTTTATGTTATACGTCTGGACAGGTGCCGGTTAAGTTACGACGCGGGGAGAGTACGATCAGCGCCGCTGCACCACGACGCCAGTCTTGCTTACGTCACGTTTACGAGGAAACACAAGCTTAACGAGGCATTGAATTCACGTTACTTACGATTACCCGAGAATGGGGTCTGATTTACGCTCTGTATCTAAGGAGGTCGTGATCTCTACATAGCAAACGTAATTTGAAAGAAAACTACAACGGGAAAGGCAGTACTTCGACCCCCCTGTCCCCCTGCGGCCAGCCTCGCTAAATATTATGGTCGTGAAATGAGTATTGACGGAACCGAGTTGCGACGCGGCAACTCATAAACCAGTCGTATTTGAGATTCCGACTGGTGGCCGTGTTTCACCTGCTTGAATTTCCATACACCGTCGGACGCTACGTTGGTGAATTCCTCCCAAATGGAGGCGAGGGAAGACAAGGAGGAGATCAGCCTCCGAAAGCGCCACAGATCTCGCAACTTCACCAAGTACGAGAAGGAAGTGTTCTACTCGGTGTTCAGCCAGTACGCGAGCATCATCAACGACAAGAGCTCGTCCGTGGACAGCATCAGGTAGGCGGCCGCCACTCCCTCACCCCACTGGCTCCTCACACTGCTCGTAACACAACACGCCGCTTCGCTTAACATGATAATAAGTTACAATTTACTTAAGAGACTGTGATGACTCTCTGACGCAGTGTGTTCCTCCGTCAGTTGTTCATTCAAGCGATGTTTGAAATTTTCTAGATATGTGTCATCGTAATTTTTAGTCTGCTACCCCAAAAATACGGCCAGGTATATCAATTATAGATTATTGTGTGGTCCATATTAACAAAGGTTGAATTTAGATTATTATTTTATATGATTAAAAGACTTTGAAAGGTTAACTCACATCCGGCATTATCGCAGGTTACATTGTAGGTTAACATTGTTGGGGTTCCCCTTATCTGGTGCCCATAGAGGTAAACTATCAAGATGTGTATGTCAGGGCGACTAATGACTGACACTGGGACGACGTGGACATGGGAGTGGGGGTATTGGCTGACACTGGGGAGATGTGGACATGGGTGTGAGGGTATTGGCTGATATTAGGGTGGTGTGGACAGGGATGTGAGGGTAGTGGTGACACTGGGTTGGTATGGACAGGGATGTGAGAGTAGTGGCAGACAGGAGTGGTGTGGACATGGGTGTGAGGGGTAGTGGTTGGCACTACTAGGGTGGTGTGGTTATGGATGTGAGGATAGTGGCTGACACTGTGGTGGTGTTGGCATGGATGTAAGAGCAATGGCTGACAGTGGGGAGATGTAAGCCTGGATGTGAGGGAAATGGCTGACATAAGGGAAGTGTGGCCATGAATCTGATGGTAGTGGCAGACATTGAGTCAATGGGGACAGAGATGTGAGGATAGTGGTTGACACTGTGGCGGTATAGAGACAGCTGCAAGGGTATTGGCTGACACTAGGATGGCGTGGATATGGATGTGAGGGTAGTGGCTGTCACTAAGGTGTAGACATAAATGTGAGGGTAGAGGCTCACACTTATGAGGTATGGATATGGATGTAAGGGTAATGGCGGACACTGGAGCGATGTGGACATGGATGCGAAGACAGTGGCTGACACTGGTGGGGTGAGGGCTTGGATGTCAGGGTAGTGGCATGTACTGAGTCGATGTGGACATGGATGTGACGATAGTGGCACGCACTGAGACGGTGTGGTCATAGATGTGAGAGATAGTGGCTGACAGTGGGACGGTGTGGACGTGGATATGAGGGTAGTGGCTGACACTGGGGTGAGGTGAGTATAGATGTGAGGGCAGTGTCAGACACTGTGGAGGGGTGAGCAAGGATCTGAGAGTAGTGGCTGACACTTGGGCGGTCTGGACATGAATATCAGGGTAGTAACTGACATTGGGAGCTGTGGACATGGAGATGAGGGGTAGTGGCTGACAGTGGGGCGGTGTGCACAAGCATTTGAGGGTAATGGCTGAAATTGGGGAAGTGCGTACATGGATGTGGGGGTAGTGGCGACAATGGAGAGGTGTGGACATGAATATGAGGTCAGTTGATGACACTTGGGCCGCGTGGGGACGGATGTGAGGGTAGTGGCAGACTCTGGGGAAATAAGGACATGGAAATGAGGGTAGTGGCAGACACTAGAGCTGTGTGGATACGGATGTGGGGAGTTAGTAGACGACACTGGGAAGATGTGGGCATGTGTGTGTGAGTACGCTACCTGACACTAGGATGGTGTGGTCAATTGTGTGGGAGGTGGCTGACGCTAGTGAGGTGTGTGGCATGAGTATGAGAATATTGGCTGGTGTGGGCATGTGAGAGCACAGGCTGACACCAGGAGGTTGTGACATGTGGTTTAGCGTCCTGAATGACACCAGGGCGATGTGGGGATGTGAGAATACTGGCTGACACTAGGACGGTGTGGGCATGTATGTGAGGGTACTGGCTGACGATAGGCGTTAGTGGTCTGGCGAAGAGAGAAAGAGGTGGCGAAAGCCTTGCGTAAGATGAAATGTGGCATGCGGCTGGAGTGGATGGTATTGCAGTTGATTTTCTTCAGCAAGCTGCTGACTATGTTGCTGAATGGTTAATTAGAATTTTCAGTGTATGTATGGATCATGGTGAGGTGCCTGAGTACTGGCGAAATGCATGTGTAGTGACACTGGACAAAAACAAGGGGGACAAATGTAAATGTTCGAACTACAGAGGTTAGGTTTGTTGAGTGTACCTGGGAAGTTATCTGGTAGAATAGTGACTGGGAGGGTGAAGGCATGTACAGAGCATCAGACTGGGGAAGAACAGTGTAGTTTCAAGAGAGGTATAGGATGTGTGGATCAGGTGTTTGCTTTAAAAATGTGTGTGAGAAATACGTAAAGAAAGAGAGGCATTTTGAACTTGGTATTTATGGATCTGAGAAAGCATATAAGATCGATCGATTTGCATTATGGAAGGTCTTAAGAATGTATGGTGTGGGAGAGCTACTAAAAACAGTGAGAAGGTTCTATCAAGAGAGTAAGGCCTATGTGCGAGTTGGGAGAGAGGAAGGTGAGTGGTTCCAGGTGAAGGTATATCTGAGGTAGGGGTGTGAGATGTCACCATGGGTGATTTATCTGTTTACGGTTGGGGTGGTGAGGGAGGTGAATGCAAAGGGCTTGGAAAGGGGCAAATATGCAGTTTGTAGGAGGTAAGCGGGCCTGGGAAGTTGTGTGTTGATGACAATACTGGTGGCATATTCAAGTGAGAAACTGCATTAGTTGGTGTCTGAGTTTGGGAGTGTGCGTGAAAGGAAGTTGAGAGTAAATGTAAGCAGAAGCAACGTTATTAGGTGTAGCACGGCAGAGGGACAGGTTAACTGGGGTGTGAGTTTGAGTGGAGAAAAACTGGAAGTGAAGTGTTTTAGAAACCATGGAGTGGACACAGCAGCGAATGGAACCACGGAAGCGGAAGTGTCATAGGGGGGATCAGGGAGCGAAGGTTATGCGAACAATTAGGAATGTATGGAAAGAGAGGTCGTTATTTGGGAGGGCGAAAATGAGTACGTTTAAAGGTATAGTAAAGGTATAGTAGTCTCAACGTTGCACAGATGTGAGGCAGGGTCTAAAGATGAGAATGTACGGAAGAAGATGGATGTGTTGGAAATGAAATGTTTGAGGAAAACGTCTGATGTGAGGTGGTTTGATCAAGTAATAAAAGGGTAAGAGAGAGGTTTGGTAATAAGAAGAATGTAGTTAAGAGAGTTGAAGAGAGAGTGCTTAAATGGTTTGGACATATGGAGAGAATGAGCGAGGAGAGGTTGACAAAGTGGTTAAACTGTATGTGTCAGAAGTTGAGGGGAAAAGAAGGGGAGGATCAAACTGGAGATGGAAGGACGGAGTGAAAAAATGTTTAGAGTAGTCGGGCCCTTTGAACATGCAAGAGCGTGAAAGGCATACACGGGACAGAGTGAACTGGAACGATGTGATATAAAGGGGTCGACGTGCTGTCAACAGACTGAACCTGGGAATGTGCAGCGGCTGGGGGAAGCAATGAAAAGGTCTTTTGGGCTTGGTTGTGGATGGGGAGCTGTGGTTTCGGTGTAGGCGGCCTCTCTTTGTCTGTTCCTGGCACCACCTCGCTGACGCTGACTAGTGAAGAGCTGGATTAGGCAAGGCACTTACAAGCACCTTGCACCTATGTATAAGGCGATCGGGCAAGCGTGTGTACATCACTGGTCAGGAAATCTACTGCGTGAAAGAAAAGAAATATTCCTGATTCTGACGGCTGTGAAAGGCTCTCAGGATACAAGTTCTGTTTCGAGTAAAGAAACAATTCAGAGGAATATCCAAGAATTTAATACGGTTGTGTGTTAGGCTCTCCGATCTGTAAGAATACCGTTAATACCCTCGTAAACAAGATTACGTTTCACTTATATTTTGACAGCCTCACATTAATGCTCTTCTGTGAAGAGCATAGAGGCAGTGGTGTGAGTTCATCAATATCTTAATGTGATTCCATGAACCAGAGGTGGTGCGGGGAAAATTACTCACAGTTCCGAAAACGTTTTTGGCATGATAAGGTTGGAGAAGAGATGATCATCAGGGAGGTGAGGGAAGGCTTGAGGAAGGATGGTGAGGGATGGAGAGAAGGATTATGAGGAAGGATGGTGAGGGATAGAGAGGAAGGATCGTAGGAGAGGATGATAAAAGGTGGAAGAGAAGGAGAGTGAACGACAGAAACGAAGATCCGCGAAGAGGATGGTGAAGGTGAATGATAAGGGTTGGAGAGGAAGATGGTGAAGGCTAAGGGGGAGCCATGGTGGGTAGTGAATGGAAGATAATGCCACAGAAATTATCATTACCATTTGTATTCATAATCATAATAGGTTATTGCCTATGGACGAATTTGTGTCCTTCATTAGCACCAGTTGTATTCATCATTTTATCAACAGTTAGGCATAAAAAAGTCCTTGTAATTTGTGTCTGTGCTATTAAAGTTATTACAAATACCTACGATATGCAATAATCAGGAAGGTGCTAATGTGTTCATTTTCAATGATGGCCTTCATTCAAGCACGTGCAATTACTGCTGAAATGCGATATTGGCATTCAATGACTATGTTATCATTTGGAGGTAATTAGCAATAATTATCATAGATGCGATGCCATTTGATCGACAAAACTAGTTGAATGATAGTTTCCGTTACCCTGCTCTCATCTCTTCATAGAGCCATCTCTATATAGCTTTGTGGGAGGGATATCGGCGTGGCGTGGGAAACAGGATGAACTGCCTCACATTCTTGTACCTTTGCCGGCAGAAGAAGCGTGTACATCACTCTTTACGAATTTCTTGTGTATCAGTATTTTCCTGTTTATTCTGTTTATCCCAGTGTGAACTGTATGGGAATAAAAAAGCTTTTGTCGCTTAATCTCAAGATTTTATGGCACAGATGTAACACATTGCATGGTATACTGCGATTGCTGTCTTGATTTAACTTTTTTTCTATAGTCACCGACACGGCACAGGCAAACGAAATGCCCTAGTCAAGACCATCTCGGGTAAAGCAAAAAAGCTATAAAGAAATCAGATATTATTCAGAAGTTCGCAAGTCTTTGTAGACCTGACTCGTAAAGGCTTTATGAAGACAGAAAGACAAAAGAAGAGAATCCATAGATTAGCTGTTCGAGAAAAGGAGGCATCAATAGCCAATCCTGGCCGGTCTCCACGCACAAGTTGTGAGAACCAGCAGCCAAACGCTTACCTCGGGTACAAACCTTGTTGGATGGAGATGCGTGCAGACAGTTCACAAGAACAATGGCCAAAATAATATCTATAGAATAGAGAGAGAGAGAGAGATGCAACAACGCAGCATACGCAAAGGGAAGGTTGAAGAAAGACGATGTCAGGAGAATTAGTGAGACGGAAGGCTTTTGATTCCATTTTAGTTAAGAAAGATAAAAGATGGACCATCCTAGATGTATGAACAGTATTCCATATATGGATGAATAAAACCCATGCAGATGTGAAGTAGCTGCTCACTTGAAAAATAATTACGGCATCTATACAACAGTGCTATATTCTGTAATGTTGATTATATGGGTTTGTCAGGACAAAGTGAAGGATATTGGTATGCCCAACATGTTCATATCATTTAAGCGTTAAATTGTGGTGCTTTGAAATTGAACTGGGGAACACAAATGATTATTAGAAAGAGGCAGAAGCAAATATTACGTTTTAGCATTATTAAATTTTACAAGGTTGCTGTTCCCCAATCCGAAATGCTTCACAAGTCCGAAATGAGAGAGGACACATGATCAGTACGATAAAGAAACCGAGTATTAAAAGGAGAGCAAAAGTGAGTTGAAGTATGTAAATTGGAATCATCAGCATAAGAGTAGATAGGGTTAGAAGTAGAAGTGAGAAAAGATCATCTATTGAGAGATAAAAGGTAACAGGTATTAGGACAGAACCCTGGGGAACACCGATATTGACAGAATAAGAGGTGGAAGTCGCTCCATCGATGACAATTACGATGGAACCGCCTGAGAGGAAACTATATATAGAGATCAGAGCGACGCAGTGAGACCAAAGGAGGGGCGTTTAGAAAGCAGAGGCTTATGCCACTCTATGTCAAATGCTTTGCAGATGTCGACAGCAACGACAAAAGTTTCACCAAAATTTCTAAGAGAGGAGGACCAGAGGTGAGTCACATAGGAGAGAACACTAGTAGACCTAGCACTGGTGATCTGAAAGAAGGCAATGGGATTCTTGGTGTTTCAAAAAGCGAGAGTTTGGGAGAGTTTTAAATACATTGGAGACTGCAGAAGTGAGAGCAATGTAGCGGTAGTTAGAGGGATTAGAGAGGTCTCCTTTCTTAGGGAAGGCCTGAACAAAGGCGCTCTCCCAAATAGAAGGGAAGGTCCGGGTTTTTAGACAAAAGCGATATAGGAAATCAGGGTTTGGTCTTAACTCAGAGGCACACTCCCTTATAACTTACTTTACATTTTCAAGGCTTGGCATATTCATCATATGGTTAGTATGTCCTATTACTATTGGATTTTTGTATTCTAACATATACGATGTATACATAGTACTAGCTGCTAATCTGGGGATGTGTGGCAACTCGTTTCCAGTTTTTGATATGTTTAACAAAATCGTATCAACTGTATGTTGGTAATCAACATTATACAGTTACCCTTATTAGTTTACCTGCACTTTGATGAAAAAAAATAATCTTTATCTAGCGTATTAAATATGTTTTCTTCCTTATCTGATTCTCAATTCGACCACCGATTTGCCTGGTAATCAAAATCTCCAATCATAATTCTGTGTATCTGCTTTACTACATTTTCTCCTTATGTATATAACCTATCATTGGACCCCGCTGTGCTTTTGGAGGTGTGTACCACTCTTGAATTTTTTATTTCTGTTATTTATACTCAGTATCAATTTCTAGAAATAAAGAACATGGGCTTCACTTTCCACACTACCAGTCTGAGCCTGAATCAGCTGTTTTCTTTTGTATAGTACAACTCCACCATTCTTATGTGGCTTATCCTTGTTCCTGCTGTTTAATCCTGATATTCTGACGTTTCCAGAGGGTGATGTTTGCAGTGTTTACCCGTAACGCATATATTAGTTTTCCACAGTAGCTTGTGTAATCACCTTAGAAGTATGTACCTCAAAACTCGTGGTGTTTGCCTGTTGTATTCTTTCTACTCCCTTTTACGTCATCAAAATTTTTTGGTTTCTTGTCAGCTACAAGCGTATTTGAGCTGATAGTGCTGTGACATGATATAATGCCTGGTCCTACTCACATGTATGATCAAAGGTGAACCTTGTGCAATTAATATGACCCAGTTTGATATGATTCCTTGTAGCTTAAACATGTGCACCTCTTACTTAATCTGGCGTACCAGTTCGGAGTTTTACCCTCCATTTTAAGTGACTGTCTTTTTAATTCTCATCAGTTGCTTAGGTTACCAAGAGGTACGCTTTTAAAGCGGGCTGCACCACCTGCAACGAGGTGCAGTCCAGTTCTAGCAAACACAGCAAGTTTTCATCCCTGTGGTTATTCGTCAGTGATCAGCTGTGGTTTTATCCAAGAAGCATTTTTCTTTACCCAGTTGTTGATACTGAAATTTTCCTCTCGTCATTCTCAGATTTTTCGAGCACCTTTTCCACTTTTGCACCACTGACTCAGACTCACACTTCACAACATCACTCGCCCTTCCATGAGCAATGCAAGTTGAATATATATGACTACGTCTCGTAACATCATCGTAATTTCTAAACATATATTTCCATATTAGCTCTAGAGTAACAGAGCTTGATCGTTTTATGTGTGTGTCGCGGGTCTGAGTACCATGTTACCTTCTTATGAAACAACTTTCCCTTTCCCAATATTGAATATTTTGCATAGCCCTTTGCTCACGTCCTCTGAAGCATTATATCATTTCAGCGTCGAAACTTTGGTAGGGAATTCCATCGTCAGAGACTCCAGTTCCCTTTGATGAGACTTACTGAGAAATTTTACTGAATCGTGCATATGCATTTGAAAAAGTGGAACTTTACGAATAAAATGCAGAATTTCGAAAGGGATGACATTACCTGTAATATAAAGTGTAAATATGAAAGTATACTGAATAGTTGGATTACTGAAAAAAAGATAAAAGATATGATTCAATGTAAAAAAAGGTGTAAAGGAAACTTTGAAATAAGTGTAATCAAGATCACAGTGAGACTGTAGGAAGAGATCCAACATCAGTTAGATATCATTCGAAGAGAGAAACTCTCACAACACGAAAACATTCTCATAAAAGTGTTAGAATACATAATAAATAAGAAAAATATCAAAAGATTCTATAGGTCCGTTCTCTAACGATTAGCTAACATCTTAACAAGCGACCGCGAGGAATTTACTTATCAAGCAAATATTTTGAGTCAATGTTCGCTATCGAAAATGTATTTTCCGTGACAGAAGGGGAAAATTAGACTTGGACAACATTCAGGCGTATAAGGAACCTACACAATTAGAAAAAATAAGTTCTCATTAAGTTTGGTGTTACTGATGATTTCTTTTCCCAAGCACTGAAAAAAAGAGAGTCGGCAAATAACATCTCTTTTCACTAAAGCACCGAACAAATCACCAAAAGAAAGTGCAGAAAGAGCAGAAACTCGCGCATGTAACAATAATGATAAGAAAAAATTGCACGACAAAGTATATTGGTTTCATTCAAATGTCAGAAATATATAATCAAGGACAGAAACTGATGGATGTGAAGAAGATACTGAAGTGATCTAAATACTTAAAATCAATATGGATTCGGTACAATTCTTCAGTCTTATATACAATACACAAGATTTTTGCCTGGATATTTAAAAACACTCTGATAAGATGCAACACAAAAGGTTATCAGGTTAAACCGAATCGCATGACACAGGCAGCTGGTTCTGCACGTGGAGGGAGGCTTGCCTTAGTAATGACTATGATAAGCAAGTAATCCAATTTCTTTTTCATCTTTTTCTATAAAAATGTCTACCTTTTTGTTTCCAGGGCACCTCGTGGCTATAATTAAGTCAGGTGTTCTCCACTCACTCTTTCCTATGAAGTTTATGTC
>JAUUDW010000033.1:502408-513275 GCA_032361385.1 Panulirus guttatus
CACGGAATAGACTCAAAAAGATATAGGTCTCCTGGGAAGGGGAGGATTTGGGTCGACTTATTTGGGAGGCGTTACAGAGGCTCTCAAAAAGTGGAGGTCGTCCAAGGGGCATTTTATCCCCGCGCTTCTTGTGAGCCCAAAGGGGTTTTCTCTGCTCCTAAATATTTTCCCTCATTTTTCATGAGCTGGGCTGTATATCATTATATTCTTCCTGTCGTTAGTAAGGCTTTAAGGGTGATGCTTATGCTTATACTGAGGTAAAAAGGCTAAACAAATCCGAACACCTTTTTATCTCCGACGTCGGCAGTGATTACCACCAATATTTACTGTGGCGTTACTATACCGAGTCTGTGGGCTGTGGTGGCGTTACTGCATCGCGTCTGTGGGCTGTTTGGGCGTTACTGCAACGCGTGTGTGGGCTGTGGTGACGTTACTACTGTATTGCGTCTGTGGGCTGTGGTGGCTTTACTGCATCGCGTCTGTGGGCTATGGTGGCGTTATAGATCGCGTCTGTGGATTGTGGTGGCGTTACGGTATCGCGTCTATGGGCTATGGTGGCGTTACAGATCGCGTCTGTGGGTTGTGATGGCGTTACTCTATCGCGTCTGTGGGTTGTGGTGGCGTTCCTGTATCGCGTCTGTGGGCTGTGGTAGCGTTACAACATTGCGGCTGTCTGTGTGCTGTGGTGGCGTTACAGCATCGCGTCTGTGGGCTGTGGTGGCGTTCCTGCATCGCGTCTGTGGGCTGTGGTGGCGTTACAGAACCGCGTCTTACGAGCGAACACAGCTGTGGGCGGGGACGGACGGACCCCAGCCACTCGAGCCATTGCTGCTGGTGTATGTCATCTGCATGCAGCACACGAGCCAATTTCCAATTTTCTCCCACATTGGCCAATGCGTTTCAATTCCCATACTTACCAGCTCACGTCCCTTGCTCGGCTCCAACACCGACTTCCCCCGTAGGAGTCCAGACTTGCGCCACCGCCTTTACCGGAGCCGTGTGTGGCGTCAACCACACGGGGACTGCGAAGCGTTAGTCTCTCACATAACTCTTGAGTCTCGAATGGTGATGATTCAGTCACCAGTTTGGTTCTGAACCCATCATCTTACGAACTGACGAAATGTCAAGGCAAGAAAGGACGAGAAACCAGTTCCAATCACACCAAAAAACAATACTGACAATCATCAATTTATATACATATAAGTTATGACAGGTTATCAGTAAATTTCTCAATTTTCCCGGAAGGAATTACGAGCCAACAGTACCTACTGGACTAATTGGTCCAGTTCCAATCCAGACCCAATTACTTAACACGAATGTATGCTCTGGGGACTAAATAATAATGATAATAGTAATAATAATAATAATAATAATAATAATAATAATAATAATAATAATAATAATAATGTTATAAACAGAAACCAAAGCAACAACCGACATACTCAACATGCTAACTAATCATGCTAATTAGTCTTTAAAATATAAAATATTCCACCTACATCTTGTACAGTAACGATACTGCTGCAAGAATAATCGGGCAAATATTATATATTACTTAAATAACTTCTCCAGTTGGCAAACAAGTGTAACTTTCAAATGAAAACTGACGCTCTGATTTAGTCTGGGTTCCGTAAGAATGACTCTGCATGTAAAATCGCTTACACTCATAACTAACTAGTGCAATGGCTGAACGGATTTTTGTGAGAAGTGGCAGAAATATTTTAGTTAAAATTGAGGTGAATTTAAGAACGTAATGATGTCCATAAACGTATAAATCACTTAAAAATCGTGACCAGTATTATTCACATCCTAAAAATTTCCCTTAAACATCCCGCGTCATGTTTATTCTAATTTGGAACAACTATATAAACTTCCCTAACGACAATAAAAACATTTTTTTTTTCTAACTTTTCCAAAACAAAATATTTCAGAACTGTAAATAAGTTGTCCCAACTTTAAGCGACCTACTTCCACTCGCATCAAAGGACGCTCTTATTTACCAGACACATTATTTACATTTACTGGCATGTTTATTTGACCATATAAATGGACCGCCCACAGTAATGATCAATCGAACAATATTAATCTACATACATCACGTTGTCTCGTACCGAAATCAGTTCTAATTTCCAGGTACGGAATTGTTCACAGAAGTCCACAGACACCTACAGAAACGCACTCGTCTGTGGTTAGCGTTACGATCCTTGAGCACGACGGTACGATCCTTGAGCACGACGGTACGATCCCTTGAGCACGACGGTACGATCCCTGGTTATGACGGCGTATTCTATGACCTGACCTTAATGGGGATGGGTCAAAGGTCACGCCCTCACGCTCTAGGGGTCACGTCGTAGCGACATTCTCGAGGATGGTACCAGCTCCACCTCTCCTCCACTCCACCGCGCTCCACCTCTTCTCCACACCACCATCCTCCACCTCTCCTACGTTCCAAATCGCTCCACCTCGCCTCCACACCACTACGCTCCACCTCTCCTCCACTCTATCACCCTCCACCTCGCCTCCCCTCCACACCACCACGCTCCACCTCGCCTCCCCTCCATTCCACCACGCTCCACCTCTCCCCTCCACTCCACCACGTTCCACCTCTCCCCTCCACTCCACAACGCTCCACCTCCCTCCTCCACTCCACCACCCTCCACCTCGCCTACACTCCACATCACCACGCTCCCCCTCTCCCCTCCACTCCACAACGCTCAACCTCTCCCCTCCAGTCCACCACCCTCCACCTCTCCTCCCCTCCACACCACCACGCTCCACCTCTCCTCCACTCCACCTCCCTCCGACGAGCACCCAATATCAGGCACGGAATCTGGACGCTCTATGAAATAACCAATAGTAGGGAGGGCCTTGGGCCGCAGCTGTGCCTTCCTCGGCCTCTCTCTCTCTCTCTCTCTCTCTCTCTCTCTCTCCTTCCATCCCATCCCTTTCCTCCCTTCCTGGACCTCCCTCCCACCTCCCAGTCCCTCGTCCCCTTCCCTCTTTGTCATCCCTCGCTCACGACACTGTAACAAACAGTCTGTTTCCCAATTAAATGATATTCTTCCTCACTTTGAGGGCTCCGCCCCTACCTGTTCTCTCTCTCTCTCTCTCTCTCTCTCTCTCTCTCTCTCTCTCTCCTATATGGAGGGATTTCTCCCCCTCCCCTTAAGGGATCTCCCTTAACCCCTTTAGTTAACTTTTTGTCCCCCTGTGATATGTTTCCTCTCTCTCTCTTCCCCTAGTGCAACAGTCTGTCGTGTCGTAGATCTGTATCCCACACTCTCTGTAGCTTTCTGTTTCCCCTCAGTTGAGTTAAAGGCTCTACATGCTATTCACTTTAGCTTTCTGTTCCACTCTGTTGAGTCAAAGGCTCTACATGCTGTTCTCTGCAACTTTCTGTTCCACTCTCTTGAGTCAAGGGTTCTATATCCCGCAGTCTGTAGGTTTCTATTCCACTCAGAGGGATTTCTCGTCAATCCCTGTCAACTGTTGACGTCTCTGTTGATGGTTCCGGTGAACTTGGGGTAACTAGCCCTTCCGATTCCCTGTTCTAGCCACCTGATGCCTCCCTAAATACCTAAATCCCTAAAGCTATAAATCCTAAAAGCCTTTTTTTTTTACGTCGACCCCATCTTCTTTATCTCCTTCCATACCTCGTTTTCTTCTCTCTACTTCTTCACTTTCCTTCATGTCATCTTTTCTTCCATCTCTTTATTTGCCTTACCTTACCTTACTTACCTAAGTCATATCTTTTTCCGTTCCCTCTATCTTCTCTGGTTCCTTCCCACTAGTTTCTCTCCCTCCCTCTTGCCTTCCTTCTCCTCCTTCTCTTTTACCACTCGCTACTTATCTCTTCCCTCAATACTCCATCCTAACACCAGCTCCACTCCTTCATAACCTATGACCTATCCCTCTTCCCCTATCCTTGTCTCCCACTTTCCTCCCCTACATCTCCTCTCCCCTTTAAATTCCCCCCCACTCCCCACCGACCTCTATCCTCCCCGGCAGGAAGGTCTGTACTCGCGCGACCTTCGCCGTATTTGATATGATTTTCTGGTACGGTTATTCCGCTTCTGTAGCTATGGTGGGTTGGGCACTTCTGTAGCGATGGACACGTCTGGTGATGGACGCGGGCGAGATGGACACATCTGATGGAGGACGCTGGTGCGGCGATGGATAAATCCCAAGTTCACGGACACGTTTAGTGATGGGACACTTGTGGGATGGACGCATCTAGTGATGGACATTGGTGCGATGGACACGCCTAGAGTGATGGACACTGTTGGGATGGGTACGTCTGGCTGGATGCTTCTCTCCTGTCTCGTTTTCTTTCATTATTTCCATCACCCGTTCGCATAGATTAACCCCCCTTGAATACAGCACTACGACCAGTCGAACACGACTTTACGACCCTTGACCCCGACGGTATACGACCCTTGGATATGATGGCATTGCTCTTTGACCCAATCCACGAGGGTTAACCCAAAAGCCAGGCCATCACATGCAAAATAACGTACAGTCATACTGAGGGGTCGTAATGTCATTCGTAAGGGTTGATAATGTACGTGATGCATTTTGAGCCATCCCTCAAGTCTTTTCACAGGTTACTGAATCGAGGTGAATATGTCTTTCCAAAACACACTTTTCTTCATTCATTCATTCATTCATTCATTCACTCACTCACGGTCTGTCGCTTTGCAATTTAGAGTGGATATCTGTAAAGTGGTAGTGTCAGCGAGAGAAAAGGCACATTTACACGGAATCAAATATAAGTTAGCATGGTAAAAGTGTGAAGGCGGGGATAAATGAACACCAACCAGGTGAGATCTTATATTGCTGCCGCCTGCTGAGGGGGGGAAGACACAGCCTACCCACCGAGTCAGTTAAGTCCCATTTTCATCCCGTAATGCAGAGGGATGTCGACCCTCCGAGGCGAGTACCGACCGTTGGTGTGAGCGGCGGTTGGAAAAGGGGCTCACCGTACGATACCAAGATGGGCGGCGTTGACGTCTGAGGACTATGGGAGTATGGGTTCTAGTGACGAGGGTGGCGCGGCTCGACGATCGCGCGGGGGGGAGAGAGGGGGGGGGGAAGATGGATTGCTCTGTGGTGTACCTTGTCAGGCTGGCTCGTGTCTTGAAGAGATTGCTTATTTAACTTGTTATATTGAGTTGAGGTAAAAAATATTTATTAGTTTAATTACTTGTGAACTTTTTGTTGAACGTGAATGTGTTCTGTTTTTTTGTCTTCCAGGGATAATTAAACTTTTTTCCCCCAAGCATTCGTCTGTGTGTGTGTGTGTGTGTGTGTGTGCGCGCGCCGGGGGAGGAGAATTGAATGAGACCTGGATTTCCGATGATGACCTTTTTAATTTTCACTGCACATCTTAATTGTCGCGTTTATTACTGTCGTTAATTAGGGACGAAGTATAATGAGCATAGTTATAAAAGTTAGTGTTTTCCAGATCCTGCGTCTGTTATATTGAGTGTTCGTAGTGTTTCATTATTTGTAGACGAAACATTTTATTTATTTTTTGTTACACTTGCTACAAGTAACGGAAATTGCGCACTTTTTACATCAAATCAATTAATAACGTTTTACTAATGATGTTCTGATCTTGTTTATTTTCCCCCTTTGCCAGGGGCTTCTTCTGCTGTTTATTTCCTCACTTGGTGGACAATAAAAAGCAGCAGCAGTTATGCCATGTGCGAGTTTTACTTTGGGTCTTTGTCTAAATTCCATCTTGTTTTGTTAGTGGGGGTCCTTCTATGTGTCCGGCTGTTGTTTAAGTACAGTAGAGTGATGGTCGAGCTGCATGATGATAGAGCTGCTGTATGTATGTTGGTGTAGGTGCATGACGGTGTTGGGCTGTTTGATGGTATAGTTGCATTACAGTAGAGATTTTTGTCGGTAGCCATGCATGATAGTAGAGCTGCATTATGAGAGGGCTATTACCTGTTAGTAGAATGGTTCAGATGAGTGGAGGTAGAGCTCTATATGTTAGAGATGTTTGATGGTAGGGCTCAATGGTGGTAGAGGTGTTTGATGGCATAGCTGAATAATGGCAGAGTTGCTTAATGGTAAAGCTGCATAATGGTAGAGTTGCTTAATGGTAAAGCTGCATAATGGGGGAGTTTCATGGTAGTAAAGCTACGTGATGGTTGGGGTTCATGGTGGTAGAGCTGCATGATGACAGAGTTACATGACTGTAGACCTACATGATGGTAGAGCTGCACATCAATAGAAATACAGGAGCATGACGATACTAGAGGCGCTTGATGGTAGACTTACATGACGTGAGAACTACAGCAACATGATGATGGTAGACCTCCATAATGCTAATTAGAGGTACTTGACAGTAGAGCTGCATGATGGTAAAGGTATGTGATGGTAGAGATGTATGATGGTAGGGCTACATGACAGAAGAGCTGCATGATAGTAGAGCTGCATGATGCTGGAGTAACGCTAACGTCGCAGTGATATAAATGCAAGACAACAGAACCTGTCTCATCAGTTCGCCAAGTGACCGAATGTTCCAGATGGTATCCGTCGGGAAGCCGTAGAATTCATCATTCATTTGGGGTAATGAATGAATGAGTAGTCAGAATTCAGTAGCAGTACTAGTAAAATTTTAAGCATCTCACTGTAGTTGACAGGAGAAAGAAATGGTAACTGTATATTTCACTTTTTATTATTACCTCTCCTGCCTTAGCGAGCTTGCTAGCATCAGGAACTAACGGACAATGGCCTCGCTTGCTCACATTCTGTCTCTAGCAATCATGTAAAATGCACCGAAATCAGAGCCCATCATCCACAGTTAAGCCCCACAAACTACTCCATGTTTTGTCACCTCTCCATTTGTCTTGATTGAGCCCACTGCCAACATGTCGCCTCCTATATATCGCACCAATCCAGTTCATTCTGTCCAGTGCACACCACCTCTTGCCATTGTGAATGTTCAGTTCACGATATTCCAAAGCCTCCTTCACTCTATCCTTCCGCCTCCTTTTCGGTCTTTCCTTCCTGCTTGATCCCTCCGCTACTGACACATACGTCCTCTCATTCATCCTTTCCATATGCCCGAGCTATTTCAGCGCATCCTGGTCTGCTTTTTCTCTCAAGCAGCTCTTGCTTTAATGCCACTTTTTGATAATGTCATTCCTTACTCGTTCAGTACGTCTTAAACCACATAACATTCTTGGGTACCTACTTCATATCCAACACACTCACCCTCTTCCTCTCCTTTGCAATCAAGGTCTATAACTCGCATCCAACGCAACGTTGTCGGGAATGCTATACTTTCAAGCATACTCCTCTTTGCCCTTACAGACCTCTCCTTCCATACACTCCTTAGTACATCCAAGATCGTACCTCCTTTTTCCAAGTCACCCTTCTCACTTCCTACTCGCATACACGCTTTACTCTCCCGGTAAAAATCCCTAACTAAATTTATTAGCTTCCTTTCACACTATACATATTCGTAGCACCTTCTGCAGGGCATCCCTGTCAACCTTGACATACGCTTTCTCCACATGCATAAATGCCATATATTCTTTCCCAAATAATGATAATGATGATAATAATAATAATAATACTAATAATAATAATAATAATTATTATTATTATTATTATCATTATTATTATATTACCCATAGTAATATTGTGGCTAAGATGTAGATCATGTCCGGCGTATGAAAATGAAATTTTTCACTTGACTTACTTTTGTTTGCAGTCTTTCATTCTTCATGTACTTGCACAGTTATCCTCTCCTATGTACCGACTTCATCCGTTTTTCTCCTTAGCTACTCTACGCCGTGTTCGTCCTACTCACAGAGTCCGGAAATTAAATTTCGTTTACTCATTTTTGCGTGTTAAGAATGTCTTATGATAGGAGCATACACTCTTCTTAAAGTCTTTCATCGACGCCACTTCGTCTGTGAAACTCAACGAGATGCGACGAGGCTGCTAAAGCATTGTTGTGATGGAGCCTGGGGCTAAGTAACCCCTTCCCAGTTCCCTGGAACTCCCTCCTAGTTCCCCAGCAACTGTTTATTAGTCTCGTAAGTCGTTCTCAGTTGGCTCTCTCGTTCATGGGATTATTAATGTTTGTTCTCCGTACCCTCGTCTGTGTAAGCGTATCACAGGTTAACTTGCAGCTGAAGCAGACTGACTGAACGCTAATGAAATGCTTCTTCGCATGTCTTTTTCAAACTGTTATTGTCAAAGATCTGCCAGTCTTAGGTAGCACGGGAACTTGGCACCAAGAGACACGTCCCTCTTATCCACCTGACCCATTTAAGCAAGGTGGTTTGGAAAGTGTGGTACTCCAATGTTCACTGTGATGTAGACTAGTGTCAGTAGCTTTATCCGGTTATTAAGACCGGAAATATCGAGTCGGTTGCTGATTTCAAGATTGCTGAAGAACTGGTTCTCAGGTTTATATTGACCAAGCCAATAGTGTTTCGTTTAAATTGCGCTGTTAGCAACATTGTCTTGCCTCATGAAGATTAGTACTGAATGTTCATAGATTTTTATGTACATCCCGTTGATTTTCTTTTATGATTTACAGAATAAGTCGTGTAATAGAAGAATCTTAGGGTTAGGGACTACATCCATATTTACCGTCCCTCTACCGTATTCTGCCCGGAGCGCCTAAACAAAATGGATATTTCTTTTTTTGTTATTTTTTCCTCCTTTTTCCAGGGTTTAAGAACTCCAGGGCATTAGGGAAATAAGTTAGGTGCCGGAATCTACTACATTTTATCTGAAATATCTCGTGAGGTAATGGTCAGGGGGAATATAATGATATATGGTGTGTCAGTGATAAGTTCTGGGTATGTAGTTGATTAGTTCGGTCTTGAAGCCTCTCAGTTACTTTGGGTCACTGAGGCTGCCAGCGTCTAGTCATTACCACCATATGAAAATTAGAATCTTGGATCATCTTCTACGAAGATGACACAGTATCACAGCATAATTATGACCCATGGCATGTACTGTCACCTCTGTAACGGCTGCTACTCCTGCTACTGTTGGTGTAGAGATGATGGCACCGTCGGAAGTAAAGTCATATGAAGAAATTTTGAGACGGAAGAATTAACGATTGTTATCAGTATGACATCAGCGGCATGAGCAGCTGCGAGTATGCCAGTCACACTGACGCCACAACACCGGGCAAGCTGACCAGGAGTGGCAGCGGTGAGGAGAGTTGACGTAGTGGTGCACAGGAACAGTAACGCACGGCAGAAGGCGTCTCCTCTCCACCCCTCTCTCTGCCATCAGATATAAAGGACATCAGAAGGCTGTTGCTCCTCCTCCCTCATCAGTAATAAAGGACGTCCCCCTCTCCCCAACCATCAGCAGTAGTAACGGACGTCAGGAGGCTCTCCCAAACCCGCAGCCATCATCATCAAGTAGTAACAGGCATGAGAAGACTCCCTCCCATACATCAGTTATCAATAGTAACGTACGTACAATAGAAGGATCCCGTCATCGATCATCAGTAACGGATGCCAGAAGGATTCTTACCCAAGTTACTATCAGTGGTAACGGACGTCAGAAGGCTTCCCCCTCCCCACCCCCCAAAGCCAAGTCAGAAGTCTTCCTTCCTCCCAGCCAGGTCAGAAGGCTTCCCCCCCCTCCCACAGCCATGTCAGAAGTCTCCCTCCCTCCCTCCTCCCTCCATCCCCCTACCATCAGCAGTAGTAGAGCATTTGGCGGGGTGTTAAGCACGCCGGCTTATAAGGTGACAAGTGACCTAGGCTTCTCCCTTAACGAACCTCACTGGCCGAGCTGGAGGGTCCCGGCTCACCTTACTGTCTGTAATAACTGGCTAGAACCTGGCCGCCCGCGTGCCCTCTGCTGCCAGGGGTGTGGGGAGGGTGTTGAGGGATACACGGGGGGGACAGGAGGGGGGGTAGGGGGTAGGTTGGAGGAGGAGGGTGTGCAAGAGGGGATGAATAGTTTCATGGTATGTGTTTTTGATGTGCTGTGCGTGTGTGGGTGGGGGGGTGGGGTTGGAGAGGGAGAGGCAAGCCACGTGTTGCTGGGGTGTTGGAAGTTATTTTGGGGAGGTATTTTGGGATGGGAGATTATCTTGGGGGGTCATGGGGAGGGATAGTGGTCTAGGGTGTTCGGGGTGGGGTAGTTATGGGATGTTTTGGGGATGGAAAGTTATCTGGGATGGTATGGGGAGGGAAAGTTACCTACGAGTGTTATGGGTGTGATGGAAGTTATTTGGTTAGTTGAAAATAGGGGAGATTATGTAGGTTGCTGTGAGGCAAGGGAGATTATCTGGGGTGTTGTGATGTGGTGGGCTAGTGTTATGGGGTGATAAAAGTTATGTGGATTTTTTGAGAGGCAGGTTTATCTGGAATGTTATAGGGAGGGAAGATTATCTGGGGTGTTTTGGAAGGCTGTCGGTGTTTTGGGAGGGGAGGTTATTTGAGTAAGATAGAGAGGGAAGGTTGTCTGGGGTGTATTGGGAAAGGGAAGGCAGCGCTTGTGTTATGGGGAGGGTTCCTTGACTGTGACATATATGGGAGGAAATGTTGTGTAGGGGTGTCAGGTGCAGGGTTTCTGGGGTGTTGTGATGGAGTTTGTCTGGGTATTGTACTGGGTGATGGGGGAACTCCAAGGGCGTTACATGGTTGTGGGTGTAAGGGGAGCTGTGAGGGAGGGATCCTTGGGTGTGAGAAAAGGGTAGGGGGAAGGTATTCTGAGGGAGGGTTTCCCGGGGTGTTAGAAGAAATGGGGTGGGGTGGTCTGGGAGTACCGTGGGAGATTATGTAAGGATCTCATGATGAAGACAATTTTTTTTGTCATATTATTTGCGATGTGAAGAGCTCTCTGGGGATGTGATTTCAGTTGG
>JAUUDW010000033.1:671235-691051 GCA_032361385.1 Panulirus guttatus
ATGGATACTTGCTGTGGCAGTTTTCTTCCCACGTGCAAATAGCTACTACTTCACTTCCATAAACATACCTTCATGCAAAAGTATTTAGAAGATACTTCAAGCATAGCAGTTGGGTCTTTTAAGGGTGACAAGAAAAGAAGCAATTGAAATATGTGAAGGTTATTCTACTTGCATCATTCTGCTTTGAATGCAGGAAGGGCATTAAGGAAGTGATAGATGGCAAGGTCTATTCATGTTATTACTCGCCACCAATTAATTACAGTCCTATATGTCTCTTGCATCCTATGGTTCTAGTGGATTTTGTGCTGTTTTTAACATCTTGAACTAACACAGTACTAACCTAACATCTCCCCTCGATCTGTTAGTTTATCACTTGTTTTCCTATTTGTTGTTTCTTCTTTGTATCATTACAGTTATCTTGTTCAGGTTGTTTTGCTCATTCCTTGTTCCCTCACTCACACCATCTCCTCTTTTGCCCCTCTAACTCTTCCCTTTTCTTCACATACTATGTTGATCAGTGCTTAGGCTCTTTGTTTTCTTGTTCCTTTCTTGTAAGATATAACACTCAGAATTTCATTAAACAGTGTAGAAAACACTGCCTTTCCTGGTTCCTCTTTGAAAGTCTCTATGTGCAATATTTTCACCCTTTCTGCTACTCCTCTGTCGTACTGTTCATGTCTTATCTTCAAGTTGTTTCATTTCTCTCCAGAGTTGGTTCATCCCATGAGCCTTGAGACAATCTGTAGGAACCTTGGGGTTTAGAATCCTCATAACCCCTACATTCTGGTGAGGTGAATGCCATTCACCCCTCACTAATAACTACCTGTACAGTTCTAGAGCCCACCTGCCAACCAATCACCAACCCCTAATTGGAGATGATGTCGGTGTCCCTTGGCTGTTGATACCAGTCTTCCTCAAAGTTCTGTTCATATCTTCACAAGTATTTGACAAACCTGGTAGCCTCTCTGCCTCCAAGAATAATTTTCCCTTGAGGCTTTAGTTTTACTGGTTGAGTATCCCTTATCTGAAATGCCTGGGACCAGAAGGGTTTCGGATTTTGTCTTTTTTCGGATTTTGTGGAATATTTGCACGTACATACTGTTCTGTAAGACGTTCCACACTTACACTTCTGTTCAGTTTTTCCAACAGCTCGACTTTATGTGCTATAGATAAACATAAATGCTTCCTCTTTTTCTTTTCACTGTTACCCATAGGGATATCTGCAGGCCTTCTTGACATTTTCAACAATATCTTTGTACCACAGAGCAGAGAATAAGCAAAAAACACAGTAAGTAATGCACGTAGGTCTGGCAGTGACATTAGTTTATGTAAAACTGGGGCCAACAGAGCATCAGAACCTAGCATGGGCAAGTGAGTTCAGATGTGGAATTTTCAACTTGTAACATCATGTCACCGCTCAAAAAGTTTCAGATTAGGGATGCTCAACCTGTACTTCATAGTCCGTTTTCTGGTAATCATAAAATCAGCTAAGGAATCTATCGATCATGGGTTACGAGTCCAAAATATTTTTAAAAAGTAGGCTTTATCATCAAGTGATAAAAATTTGTCTTTGATTCCTAGGCAGAAGTGTACTTGGCAGTACTCGGCAAGCTGCTGCATCACATGATTATTGTGTGGTCATTGGCAACTCAAGGGTGGGCCATTTTGATACCTGCTTCTTTCCCTACACATCGATGCTTTGGAACTTTGTACCTTCTCATGTTTTTCCCAATAACTATGACTTAGCACATTTTCAAAAGACAGGTCTTGCACTTCCTCCAAAATTCGTAAATATTTTCCCTTGTCTTTTCTTTTTCCATTTCATAATTCTCTCTATAATTTATTTAAGGTCCAGCCTTGATGTGGACTTTTGTCCATGACTGGGGCCTTCAAAAAAAAGTTAATCCAATCTCCTTACTCAAGATTACACAAACATTGCCTTAACAGTTCGGTTCCAGTCCGAGGTATTTCAACATTGCCTAAAGTATCTTTAGGGAACATTCACTAGTGCAACTTTTTGCAATGCCATGGGGAGACTGTAGGCAAAAAAGTTGATATTCTGGGTGAACTATCTTTTCCATCTTTCATCAGAAATCCTCAGGAAGCTTTACACAAAGAACTTCTGGATGCCTTGAGCTGGTGGACAGATATGAGGACCCTCCAAAGTCCTATGCCATGGCCAGCTCCTCCCACCCGCTTGATGGTCAGGATGGATGCTTAGAAGGAGGAACATGAGTTGGTATATGTCAACATAAAGTATCAATGGTTTCCATCATTCTTTATGTCTTGAAATGTCTTGAATGCAGAATTCTGTTTCTCATGGACATCCATGGCAGTCCACTACCCAGTGAACAAGGCTCCTGCAGATCCTTTCCTTTATTGAGAAAAAAAAATGCTAACAATGTAAAAGAGCTTGTTTCTCCATGCATCCTATATTAAAGAAGTTTTTGTGAATGGGCAGATGCCCCTTCAGGTTCGATATCCATGTTAACAGAATGTTAATAGGGAGAGATGAATTGAGCTGGGTTTTGTCATTAGGGTTTGCGCATTTGGTGAAACTCTTTGCCACCAAGGCAAACGTCATATTGTTATCCTGTGTATTTTCAGTGTTTGATCAGAGGAAGAAGTTATAGGCATTCTGACTCTCTTAAAATCAAATTTATCTCCATAAGTAAATCTTCAGGGGAAAGTTTGTCCTATCTAATTGGTTTATGGGATTTAGTGACTTGTTAGGGAGTCAAAATTGGTGCCAAAAACATTTTCGGCTTTGCAGTACACCTAAGATGATAGATGATACTTCACTTTTTCTTTATCACCTCAGCCTTTGTTCAGGAGCCTAATGTCAAAGTTCTCAATTTCAGAATTTACACTTGTATTTTCTCAAACATTTTCACAGAATGATATTTGGAGAGCATTTAGAAAATAACGTCCTTAGTATTTCTCTCTCTTCTCAAGACATCAGTCATTATGGAACTATTTCTAGTCTTTCCTTGGAGATTCAAGTTCTTCTTGAGTTTTAGATCTTTGTTTAGAGTTCTTCTCTAGTCTGTTTCATGATCTATAAAGGCTAGAACTGTAATACTACAAAACTGCCCCACAGAGACTAGTTTTGATGGGTTTTACTATCAGTTGTTTGTACTTATTTAAGATTTGCATTGCTGCTCAGTTTCCTGAGGTGTACAGTTGCCTCCTTGCTGCTGCTTAAGTGGGAATTGTCAAAGTAGGAACCTATACTTGTTACGATCAAAGGATCATTTTTTTAGGTATTACAGTGACTTAACATCTCATCATGAAACCTATCTTTGATGATGTATTTTGGGTTGAGATAAATCCAAACTCTGCTTTTAAGAGAAAACAACAAACAAAATAGATTTAATGAGTAATGTAAAAGGAATAAATTTAGAAAATACTCCTTTTGATTTTTCTTGGAAGATTACAACCAAAGATCTCCTTTCCTTATTATACCCAGTTGATTCTTTGAGGGAATTGGTAGAGATCACTAGAGATCATCATAGGGGAACTTCTTGTTTGTATCCAGGAATGCTGAACCTTTTTTCAGCAAGGAACATGTATTCCAGGACTGAGATTTGTTTTGTTGGCCTGATCAGCTTGTATATCAGAGCCTGTGATTTTCGCATATTAGCCTCCAACTTTAGCTTTGTTGAGGAGCTTCTATTCTGAGGAGAACAACAATCAAGGTCTTTAGTATTCCTCTAGTACAGTATAAGTTAAAGATACCTTACTCAAGATATTGAGATTCTGCCTAATGTGACCCCTGCCACTGTTTGGGTAGAAGGACCCTAGTGTGTCAAAAGATGACTCTTCAAGTACTGTCTTTTGCACTACTTTATCCTCTTTCTGAATAACATTTTTCTCTAACCCTTCTCAAGGGTAAGTTTTGATGTCCAGGTTGATGTCCTGTGAGCATTTTTCCTGGGCTGTTTCTTGCCCCTCCAAGCTGTTTAAAAAAACTTCACTTTACTGGCTACAGTAACTGCTGTCAGGTTGATGTCTGTGTTCTGAAAATTATGAGGCAGGTCCTTACCAACAGTCAGGAGATGATAACATCATCACCGAGTGGACATTGCTGATTGGTCTGAGGATAGACTTGGGTGAATCCAGAAGCCACTATCATGGAAAAGATAGTCAGTGATGAGTGGAAGGCACTTAGTTAAACAGAAGGCAGGAATCTAAGAGGTTTCTGACCCTGAAGGATCCTATAGATTTTTAAAAGTTTACAAGACATCATTCCAGAGAGAAACAACTTCCATTTTTCAAAGCTTACTTTTTTTCTCATATACACTGTTCTCCTTCATCAGTTTTCATATGCCTGTATAAAAGAGGTTTATGATCTTGGTATCTTTCTTTGATCTCCCATCCTTTGTGTCTTGGACACGGTACCATGGCTAGAGTTACACCTACCTCACACCCTGCCTGCTTTGGTCCACAGCTTCCCTGGCTATGTTCGCCTGCGCATGCACAGTAAGGGAGACACCCCTGTTGCCTTTGTCGAGTTCTCTGATGTGAGGTTTGCCTCTGCGGCTCTCACTTCACTGCAGGGCTTTGTCTTGGTGTCCTCGGATCGGGGTGGAATCCGCATCGAGTACGCCAAGAGTAAAATGGGCGAGGTTGGTACGTACCTTTTAGGTATTAATGTAAGGTCATGCAAGTGGCAACTCTCAGTGGGAACATTTCCCGTAAAAAAATTTTTACCGCTGTTGTGTGACACTAGGGGAAACATTCACATGCAATTACATTGTAATTGTAAATGAATATATGGCAGAGTATCAGATATTTGTTCATTTCTGATATTGAACATGGTTCATGTTTTCCAGTGGTACCCTCCTCATTTTCATAACTTAATGGGTGTGCTTTGCTCAGTTTTATATAAAAGTTGCTGGATGTACCTTGCTATTACTCCATGAGTCCTTCAGTTGCTAGATTTGGCCATTCTCCCATATTGTGAAGAGAGCGAGAAACTGCATGAAATAAAATAATATAGCATGGACCCCTACCCATTACCTACCCCCATACCTTTACTTTTATGGCTAAGGAAGGAGTTACTGTCAACATATGTAAATGGAATTTTATTGATTGTAATCATCTGATAATGGTACTATAAATATTTAGCATCATATTTGTATATTGTATGAGATCATAGGGAAGGAAATTTTCTGCACTGTTCAAAGATGTATGGGAGTTAGCACTTATTAGGTTTTCCATAGCCTTATGCCTAACACTCATGCTTGCACATGCTACACACTTCACCTGCACATTTAATCATTACTTCCTTCAAAGTCTTCCTCTTCTTAGGTTTCTCTTACTCTTATCCTATTCCACTTTTCATCCAGTCTACTTTGGGAACTCAGTGCACAGGCCTGTTTTCCCAGCTTGATCATTTTCACCACTTCCTTCACATATATCATTCTCCTCTTCCCTAAACCCACCATAAACTTTGGCACTTGCCTCTACCATATCATAATCAGACATTCCACTTGCTGCTCCTTTAAGCACATTCATCCAACAACCTCTCCTTTGCATGCATGTCAATCAGCACCCAATACAGTAATGCATGTTGACCCCAACCCATTCATCTAAGTTCACTTATATATGCACCTTTTTTATACTTCATATTCTTGATCCCCATTCCTCTGTCAGCACACAGATTAACAGGTTTTCCCCATTCTCATTTTCAATGGGGACCCCCCGTTCCCCCAGTTATATCCTCAGTTATCATATCACTAATCCCTTCCCTCAGATCCTTGAAGAACAGGATTTGGTCCCTTGCATCAAAACTAATTAAACACTCACTCAACTTCTCTCATAAAAACACTCTTTTCTTCCTTCACATGTAACTGCTCCTCTCATAACTAACTTTCATTCTAATTCACTACAATTTTGAACGTACTGTCTCTCATTCTTGTTCAGTCACCGACCCACAGACTTCAACCCATTGACATTCCCAAACCATTTTTTTACCCTTTCCTTCAAACCTTCTTACATTTAGTGCTAGAATATCCAGGTTTCTTTTTGTCAAACATAACACCTGCCTCTTCCTTATTTTCATCCTGATTACAACCACACACATTCAGTCCTCACCTGGCTCCTTTTGTTTCTGTCTTTGGAAAGCTAACTATAAGAGGAAAAGGTTTCCAGCCCTATGCTCCCACCCTTTAGACACCTTATCCACAGTATACATATATATATTTGCTGATAACCATGAGGAAAATGAAAGTTCCCATTACACAAAAGTGCACGTGGGAACTTATTGTGTTTCATTTTCCTCGTGGTTATCAACAAATACTGGATCATGCACACCACTGTGACCTACTACAATATATATATAGTAGTTGGTAGGTAGCCAACAACCAAGGAGGTTTATTACCAGTATTACCTGCCTGGGTATGAGGGTTAGTGACATCGGCTTAGTGAGCCAGCACTTTAGTGGTTGTCAAGTTGCACTCCTTTGACATAGGTAGCTGTCTTTTCATTCTGCCTCACTAACATGTGGATTACTGGCATTCTGTCCACAGGCATACAATCTCTCCTTATCATATGTAACACTTGACAACACGTAACTCATACAGCTTATTTTTCGTAGCTCTAGATTTTACAGTGGTGATCACTATGCGCTAGCCCTGCATTTTTGGCAAAATAGTAGAAGCAGTAAATAGAAGTAGTAGGCAGGAACATCTAGACAGGAGCATTAGGTAGAAACATTAGGTAGAAGTAGTAGATAGGAGCATTAGATAGACATAGTCACTATGATCATTAGGTAGGAGCCTCTGCAAACACTGCTTTATACTTGCCCTCTGCCAGTAACCTGTTAAGAGTGAGGCACTTAAGGCTACGAAGCGGCAGTGGAGTTCGTTATTTATGGAGACTCTGTTGCTGTGGCCACCCCTTTGAGGGAGCTCCAATTGGAACTGGCATCAGAGATATGGGTAGACAGACAGATCTACTGTACTGCTAGACTTATGGCTTATCATTCGTACATCAGTCCAATTATCTCTATACTTCTGCAAACAAGAGGAGGTATGGTTTTCTGCTAAGTAAAAACAGCTTAACATAAAATCAAGGATATTACTGCAGATGCTGATCAATTTGAAAAGTACAAAATCATGTTGTTGTAGCATACACAGAAAAGTTACGGAAATACATATAAGAAGATCAAGCATATGGCAATCTTTATTTTCTATAATGTATATCTTCGAACAATAAATGACACTACAATTTGTATGTATTCTAACATAGAGAATGAAAGCTATATTTTCATATTTTCATGCATAATATGAATATGACTGCTTCCATTCCCAAAAAACTGACAAGATATAAAATGAAAGAAAATCAATAAAAATTAAAAAATATTTTCTCTCTAAAATAACCTAGTGAGCTTAGATCAATCATTAAGAATAACTGCTTCCGTTCACAATAAATCCACAAAATGTATTAGGAAAGGATATAAAAACAAGTTACTTTAAATTTTTCAAATAGGGTTTAAGGCTAAGGTTAATCACTCCCTGGGTCTTCAACTGCCATTTCATCACTCTTGTAATGGCGGTACTCAGGCTTCAGTTCCCACATATTCTTGTGTGGATTTTTGACATTGTAGTCACACACTTCTTTTAGGATCTCCTTCAGGTATGTCTGAAAGTAAAGAATATTTGTAATAACTTATATATGAGAATGGATCAGTTACACCAATCTCCAAACCATGTAACAATTATCCTTTAAAATATCTTTCTAATCAACATCAGTGTGTTTCTTCTGTATTTCATAGGGTTCCTCGTTTTTTCAAATAAATAACATAAGCATTAAACACTTTACCTGCTAACCCAATATGGCATGTTAATCAGCAAAATCTTAACGTCATATGCCGTATGGTTTGAGTTTTCCTAAGTATATTTAAAGGAATCTGTGGTTCCTTTTCTGACTTGGGGCATGTAAGAACTTGCCCCTGCCTTTGTATATGAGAATGGAGGTATGACAATAAACATATGGACAGAGAGAAAAGCAAGTTTTGACAGAGAAATTACCATGTCAATGTTACCTTATTCTTGGATACAAGTTAACAAATTAGAAGTCGTTCTACTGAGATGGTGTGGGGATAGAGGATGCGTGGTGAGCTGCATTATTTCCACAACCTTTAGCCTGAATGGTGGATTCCTTTTATAAATTCAAATCCTTAAAGGATATGAATGAATAAGGTTGTAAGCATTTGACCCAATCAACCTACATGAGAATGGAGTTATGAGAATAAACAGATGGACAGAAAAAAAAGCAACATGTGAGTCAGAAACTACCACAGCAGTGTTACCTCAATCCTGGATACAAGTTAACATATAAGAAGTAACTCTACTGATGTGGTGTGGGGATAGAGGACGTGTGGTGTCCTGTACGGCTTGTGTGCTCTACACTGAATAGTGGATTCCATTCATACATCCAAATCATAATTGGTATAACTGTTTGGAATGGAGCATTCTGGCTAAATGACAGGCATCAAACTGGCACTTCTGAAAGATCCAGGATGGAAAACACTATATTCTTGCTTTCTCATCCTAAATATGCAATTACACTTCATAGTTTGCAGTCAATAGTAGAAGCCATCGGGTATATGCTATGCACTATGCCAATCAAACATATATTTATCCACAATCAGCAAACAGACTTCTGAAATACAGAATATGGGTAGTGACCTCGGATAGATGATGGAATAATTTTACATACAATTGGTTCCCATGGAATACTTTTACATACAATTGGTTGCCGTGTCAGCTTCTGGAGGTCCTTAATATTGTAGTATTGATGCTTTTCAAACGCTGCATAGAGCATTTCCATCACCTTGTCCTTATCATCACGGGCCTTCTTCCCTTCTGACTTCTTTCTCTCCTCTATCTCAGCCTGTGGAAATATCAAGATAAAGAAAAATATATTCCCAAAAAACAGTTACTTCTATATCCAGAAAAAGCTTAGGTACCATTCATCAATAATCAAAAGGTATGTTTCTCATGGGAACACCATGGAAAAAGCAAAGCTGTCTGACTATACTGAGCCAGGTCCATCCCTAAGGTTGTGAAACACTGACAGAATTAAGCTAGGACACTTACATTATACCTGTGTCTTGCAACTGGTTTAAAGACTTGAACAGGTCTATCAATAAATTCGGCTTTACGATGAGGTTTCGCAGCTTTCATCACAGCTGCCCTTTTCTGATTGAGGTAGAAGTTATCCACTGAAAATTCAAAAAGAATGTATGTATTAGCTACCTGAAAGTATCACTTATAATAATAATTTGCATCACAAGTTTCAACATCACATCATGAACTTTTTAAAACAGGCACTCTTCATAACACTGTATCATGCCTGCTTTACTACTCTAAAAGAAAGACACTGAGGCATAAACATGAAAACAATGATGACAGCACTAGAACAATTTATCCATGTTATGATTATACTACAGCATGTTAGACAAAACTATCATATTCATTGCATACACACACACGTGAACCTCCACAGTGCAGTGACGAGTATTGTGACCCACTAATCTAATGAGCCTTGGTTCAGGCTTTGGAGTGGCTAACTGACTCACTGCGTAGTCAGCTGCTCATCCATCCATAAAGGGGCTGGATAATGAATTCATACCTGTTGTAAACTGGCCAGTATGTACATGTATATATCTAAATAAAAATATTCCTCTCGCAAAATACACATATATATGTGCATCGATGGACAGACAGAGGTATATACACCATGAGTCAGTTTTGACCCGTAAGTAAGACGTCTAGCCAACTCAGCCACAGGGAGGTTAAAAGACATAGCCACTAGTTTCCCAGTGTTTTTTCAATATGAACCGACCTTAAGTCAGTGGGAGTAGCATGGATCTTAATCTACTGCGGCTCCAATGGAGTGACAAGCACGTCGATGGACAGACATACTGAATACAAGAACTAGAGCATACGAAGTGGTCACGGTATACCATGGAGTAATTTGTGAGGTGTGACTGTGGATGACAGACTCTGGTTTTTGTGCAATTATATATGACAGATAAGAACTGGACTTTTGTAGCGAGAAATGTTGCTAATGCTGCCTCACATAGAAGAGGAAGGTAACTGGGTATAATATAATAAAGCTATGTTTACTATTAACATAGGTAATGTATCATATTTAGAATATGTGAGACTGTGCATATATCAAGCTCAGAAAGCACAATGACCTACTGAAGCATCAGCCAAAAAACTTAAGTATACTTGAATATTTGGAAGTAACTGAGACCATGTTTCATAAAGTAGTTATATCATTACACTTAACATTGCATGGCAGGTTAACTTTGACTCTGCGTAAGCCAAGTACTTTGCATTAAAATCTTTTGTTTCAACCAAGAAGCAAGCTACAAAACATCAATAAAACACTGCTAATAGAGCTACTGAAAAATAAATTCAATTCTCCTGCACTCATGCTTATTGTATTAATTCATGAGCTCACTTCTCTCACTGAAATGGATGCAACTAAAATTTTTGTCAGCTAGTTAGCTGATCACAAGGTATCACACATTACACTGCTGCCAGGTTCAGTCTTTCTGCCTTTTTTACTCATGGTGATCCTGAACATACATACATACTTTGTATCTCGCAGAGATCGTTGTGTTCCAGACTACAGTAATGATAGCATGAGATTTACTAAACATGCAGTTACTGAATATCTACAAGGGTCCTCCTGACCCAGTAACCTGCAAATTACAAGATTATGATCCCCTTTGATCATTTGCAAGAGGTTTAGTGCATCACAAAAAATAATACTCACCCACAGGCTGGCACTCAAACTTCTGAATGACTTGCCCCTCCATGTATAGCTTCTCTGTTTCAGGAACCACTGAATCAGTGTTGCCAGAAGCTGAAATTGAA
This sequence comes from Panulirus guttatus, assembly GCA_032361385.1. Taxonomy (NCBI): domain Eukaryota; kingdom Metazoa; phylum Arthropoda; class Malacostraca; order Decapoda; family Palinuridae; genus Panulirus; species Panulirus guttatus. The sequence continues at coordinate 682,137 of JAUUDW010000033.1, forward strand.
GGCTGAGTAAAGTTTCCAGCTCAATCCTTCAATATTGCTTTAGGGAATCAATATCCATGTTTAATGCCAAAAATGCTAAACAAATATGGGAGTCATAACACAATCAAGGTTCAGCAAAGCCACGATCTTATGTTTGTATCCCTATCAAAGTATGGAAGTCAAAATTTATGGAAAGAAACAAATGAATCAGTGAATGGATAACTAGCTATTCTCTTAGGCATTGACTAACTGAGATAAAATGTGTGAACAGATCTTATCTTCAACATCAAAACAAAGTTTAAATAATATAGAGGAATATCCAAAGCATGACTTACGAACTGTTTGTGAGAAAACTCCAAGAGTCATTTCTTTGACACTGTGCAAGATGAATTTGTGTTCACGGGGCATCGTACTGTCCTTTAAGATTTGTTCCCCCGGTGTAAATGTTACAGTTGGAAGCTTACCAGGAACCCTAGAAAAAATATGAAATAAACAGGGACAGAGAAATTCCATACTTATGTACAGAAATAGTTTCAATCTTCTCAATCTAAACTTTTTCTTCTGCATACATATTCACCACTTTCCGCATTAGCAAGGTAGTGTCAAGAACAGATGGTTGAGCCAGTTTTCTTTACGATTTATTCCTTAACCAATAATGAGTGCAAATCTTTCTTTCCTTCACTCATTTCTCCAGTAACTTAACTGACAATCCTTAAACGTATGAACTACTGACACTCTTTAATTATATCAACTCCTTTCACAGATGAGGGGGTAAGAAAAGCTTACAAAACACCATACGGGAGGTACTTAAATTGGGACTAGCTGTGTAAGGGTAAATGGAGAGGCTGTACATATTTCATTCTCTTCGTATGAATGGTGACAAAGGTAAGGAGTTGATAGACAATAGTTGTTTTACATTTCGTAAAACAACTATTGCCTATCAACTCCTTACCTCTGTCACCATTCATACAAAGAGAATAAAATGTGTACAGCCTCTCCATTTACCCTTATGCATTCAGGATTACTGTACACCATAAAATATTACAGTCATCTCGCAGTTTATGGGATTTTAGACGAGATGTCTCTAGATTTTGTTTAAAAATTTACAAGTCACATGTTTAAGGAAAAATCATGAACATGACGGGATTTGCACAAATGAATGGTGCAGGGAGTAAATGATGAGAGAATCAATGTCCCATATATAGGAAGGTTTGCAAAGTAATGATCAAAAGATCTTGAACAGCAAATAGCATGCTTAATATAAAAAAGTGAGGCTTGATGGATTTAATATCACCTGGGAAATGACTGTAACAATAACTTATGTTTACATGCACACACACCTAACTTACGCTAGGTAACCATTCTATCTACCAAAACCTAAGGGAGGAGGAAGGGATGGGTAGTGTGTGGAATGGCTGCCGCAACCAGGATTCGAACCTATGCTGGTTTGATCCCAGGCGGCCTATGCATACTTGACGGACAGTGACACTTACTGATACAACACAAGTTATGTGTGTGTGTGTGTGTGAATACAATACAGAGGAGCAATAACATAGTACATATATACAAGGTTGGGATGGGGCAACACAATTGTAAAACTCTCCCTGTAACACATAAACAGTGATCACACACTACTGTACAAAACTCTCTCCCCATACTGTACAAGCTGACAACTACAAGCATGCAATTACACAAAGAGCATAAAATATTACTTCTGTAAGAACCTTTAGGAAACTGTTGCCATAAAAATATGAGTTTAAACCATATAACACTGAACTGCATAATACAATTTTGCTTAGCTAGTCCAAATTACTACAGAATCTAAGCAACACAGCCACTTACTTGTGTATCTTGAGTCTTCCAACATCTGTGCCAGGGCAATCTGACCATTTATCCTTCATGTATTTTGGTATCTACAAAAAACAAGAATGTTGGAAATTGCAATCCACAAAAAGTGATATGGTAATCATATCTGATATCTTACAAATGCACGATCTGACAAGAATTGCATTATACCAAAAAGACTTACAATCTCCCTGCCCGTACTGTCAATACTGTCTCTAAAACACCAGGAATTAAAGTGATAGGTGAGATGAGTGGAGTAATCAAAAAGGTATAATCAAGGATGAAAAAAGATCTCATATATACGATGGTGCAAAAACTAGGATTAAACATTTACAAGAAGAAGAGTACAGTACAGGATAAAAAACCTAAAGAATGTTGGGCAGAAAACAAAAGGCATCTGGGCAACTTTAAAAATCAAGCAAATTTTGCAAAATATTGCTAATCTAAAGAGAAAAACTAACAGAGAAGCAAACACTGTGCTAAAAAACAAAATAAATACAAAAAGACAGGTACACCAAACACAAGAAACCTAACCTAACATTCTTTAAGGTGATCATTAGAAGAGGAATACACAATCTTAACATTGTTCATCTATTGCTTTACAAATAGCTTTAATAACCCAAGAAACTCGCACTAATTTCATCTAGCTCAATATAACCTAACACTCTTTAAAGCAATTGCTGTACGTAAAAAACACACAATAAAATACGAAATCACAGATATGCAGCATCCTAGCAAGATATACTGTCCCATATCCATAAACAATGCAAGCCTTTTAACTCAAAACACAGCACCCTTAAAAAGAATTAGAGGTACTTTATCAGCTTAGCTACACACTGGAACTAGCCTCGGACAATGTGTAATTCTGCTTTGCAATGACAGCACAAAATTTAGAGAAATGAAACTGTGGATCATACCTTGCAGTATTAGCTATGCTTTATTTTACGACATAGAAGAATGAGATAATGGTGAGGGCTACGAATGCCCTGGAAAATGAAAGTTAATGGAGATAAACAAGTGAATTACTTATAAAGACTCAAGAGAAACTATAACAGCTTTAACTGTCTAACCTCTCTAGCAGCTAAGATTTAAAAAATACTCAAATATTACATTCTGTAGTTTTTATCATATTCCTAAACATTACACCACCACTGCTGAAAAAAATCACATGACAGTTGAAACCAATTTCAATGCATAGCTAAACTGGTTACTCACCAAATTAGGTGAAGTTTTCAGAAGTTCAGATAATTTCTTCAAATATTTCACGTTTTTATATTACAATAAAGTTCCAGAATACGGACAAACAGATTCTAGAACACGAAAAGCATTCCCCCTCTTCACTTTGCTAGAACTGAACGAGAGTTACGAATGCAATCACTTTCAACTGATCATTTTGAGCATTTTTAACCCATAATTTCCTTCTACTTCAAAGCCCTGCCCACTGAATGATTGCTTAAAACTAATAGAGCTGAAGGAACTGCAACTATAATATGTATCAACTGTAAAGTCTGATCACTTCTATTCACTGTAGGGACTCCAATGATATTAATATCATTTCCACTGATACAAATATCACTACATTCTATCATCTATAAAATGCACGTCCATGTTCGGACACTTTACCAACATTCATTATCCCCACAGTTTCCCTGCTCATCAGAATCTTTGCCACTATTGCATTTCTTTGATCAATGAGGACCACATTATGTAAAAGATGCTCCAAATCACTCTCACCATGTCTCATATAAATAAAAATTCAATAAACAATTAGCACATAGCAGAATCAGTGAAATTCTCTTGTGACTGAGATAGTATCCTTAGACTTCATAATAACCCCAATCACAGCCTGACTTGAGGTTCTCTCTCGACTGTGTCTTGATACATTAGCCACAAACATCTGAGTACTTTACCTTCACCAGCCACAAACCACGGCTGCAATTGGTAATGTCCAAGTCCCTCTCTGCGTGTTGGCCACTCATTTCGAACGCATAAATCTCCAGTAAAGAAGCAATTGGCTGATCTCTACTTGAAATGCAAGCAGAGGGTCATACGATGCTTTCCTTGTCTCTCTCTATCTCTCCCTCAGATCCAGCGAGTGTTGTCTAGCCAGCGAACATATCGCGGTCTCCGGCCAGCGACCGTTCCCGACGAGCAAACATTTACCAGCCAACAGAATCTCTAGCTCACTTATGATTAAACCCCCTTGCCCTGTGTCAGGACTAGTAAACTATCATTATTTAGTCCTCCTAGTGTGTTGAAATATACAAACATGCAGGCTGTTCTCGTCAAACTTGGCCATACACTACTGACCTGCAGTTCTCAGCCACATGGATATATTTCTTTGCTCTGTATATACAAGATCTAATGCAGACCTTCTTCAATCATATTAATTGGGAGAACAATAATCCACATAAAGATTTGATCCACCTACTAATATAAAGAAGAACATTTCACCCAAGTGCATGTGTGTGTATACCATATTTCTTTATGAGAAAGAGCCTGAAATTTAACATTGTAAATCCAGGTTCTACATCCTCTGCTATGTCAATATTGATAAATGTTATACGTTTAAGTAAAAAAATGATTACCTAGTAAGAGGACTTATGTATATATTTCTTAAAGATCTTACGAATATGTATGATATACAAACGTGTACAGATGACACAGAAACATAAACAGCCGGATTTCCAATTAGGATACTATGACTTGGCCTAGGTCGGTTGCATAAGATGTTTCATTACATTATATAATTTGTGGTGCACACACATGCAGAGAAAAGAAAACCATACACTTACAGCATTTCTAGCATTTCAAATATTGATAAGCCACAGAAAATATCTTTTTACATACAAACATAAACGCAGATAAGTCTAGTTGCTCAAGATATATTTCAAACTTTCAAAAAGTGAGGTCTGTAAAAGATCATAGCTGATCTGGAAATATAAATGATATAAAAGTAATAGTTTTAACCCATCCATTAAAAAACTTTCTAAGAAGTAGGCCTGGTCTAATGAGAGGAAGTAACAGCCTTTCAGACTCAAACTTAACCCATCTCATCCACCTAACCATGATGAGGGTTTCGAATTTAGATGCATTAGAGGTATTTAAAAGTCGCTACCTAAGCAGAATTCGATCAGTTTTATCTTCATCCTCTCGTTCACTGGTACATAGTACAGTGCCAAGCACAGTATTCTTCTTACTTTTCCTTAGGCAGCATGAAATGAGGACATTACCTTCATGGAATTTCCAAGGGTTAAATATAGAGTTCATCTTCTTGGACTGGAAAACTGTGTGAGTATTTCTGATTGATTCTTTCATATTTTTCCAGCAATTATCTGATTGCAAGTTTTCAGATTCTCTACTAAGGATGAACTATAGAAAAAGAAAGTCACAGGTAATGTCTCTTCCAGTCAATTCCTCGCTAAATTGTCGCACTACATGACTGCCCTGTTTAAGTGCCACTTCCACACTTCTGCGACCATTACAGGCATTTCAACTATGCATGTAACTGCTCAAATACTGCCATACCTCTCATACTTTCATCCTGTGTCCCTCCTCGGGTGGAACTTGCTGTTCATTCACAGCAACAATTATTGACGTATCGACGGAAGTCTCTCACTCCAAATTTTCGAAACGTCTGATACGAGCAAGCTTGTCGAGTCTCTGCTTGGAATGTCTCGTCTCTCTTTCATCAAACAGAATGTATTTTCAAATTTTTCACGGTCGCGACTTTAAGAAAACAATGAATTCTCATCAGATTAGAAAAAAGACAGATCATAATCGCCTGAAAGCACCGGCCACTGAACCCATACGAAGTATGTGATTCAGAAATGATCCAGACTGGGTGTCAAATTCTTTACTATTTCTGAATCTTCCATACAAATAGAGGTATTCATCAGAGAATACTCCTAGATATTGTGAAAAATTCATGTTTTTGCTCATAGCATGCCTCTAATAGGGTGATTAAACTGCTTATGCTTCGCTTATGCCCTCACCAGACAAGGAGACTGGTAAAAACTAAATAGTTTATAATAAGACTGACCGTGCTTCGGAAAAATTAGACCCTACAATATCTTTCTTATTTTCTTTTTACGTAAACGTCACATTATATCTTGTAACTTACCACGTGATTTGTCTTGAAATCCTTCCACCACATTTCTTATTCAATGGATCATTGTATATATTAAAGCCAATGTCCGTTTTAGAACACAGGGTATCATTCGCTGTTGTTCTTGCATGACTTGCGTGATGACCAAATTATCACGTAAGGCCAGCGTTCAGCCCAGGACATACTTAGGATCTCCTATACTCTCGTCATGGGTGTCATTTACGTGCCGGCTGAATTGAACCGAACGCTAATATTCGCTTTAGAATATACGATTTAGTTCAAGTCCGCCATCGTCTCGATTGCTGTCGACGTATGGCATATTTCCTCGTCGATTAAATGAATCTGTGGCAATACCATTGGATCGGAGTTACGCTTCGCCATATTGGATTGTATTGTGTGTATCTTTAGTATACTGTAAAACGTCTGCCTATCGAGACAAAGGTATTCCATTGCATTCTAAATGGTTGTTAGCTCATTGTGCGTTTCAGTCGTTAGAGCGTTCATGTAAGGTTTAGTGAAATCTTGATACTCGAGAGAAAGAATTTTATATAGGCTGTATCTCCGTCCAGCGCGTAGAATGTGGTTTAATATTATTGTTTTTCATCATTGATTATCTGATTCATCACCGCTGAGTCGGATTCCTGGTTAATGAATACACAAACAGCAGTGCCTCGTAAATTCGATACGAATACTGTTGAGTATGTGGTTTACTGTACATGGCCGCAGAGCACAAAGTTGTGATATAACTGTGTAATCCATGTTTCGGAGAAATCACGCCATTGGGAGTTTGAATAGCTAAATTGTTTTATGCTGATGAGGTAGTAATGACGTTACATTTTTTCCCTTCATTTTGAAACGATAATGACTAGAAACAAAATGTTAAGGTCAAGATAATGACATCAGTGATTCGCGTTCCTCCAATACACATTTTACCAGATAATCGTATCACTTTCCATCGGGGAAAGAATAACATAACAAATCATGCTTTTCAATCAGAGTCTTAAGTTCTTTTTTTTGTGATGTCCCTAAACTCATACTTTACCCATCATAATTTTCATTTATTCATGGTAAGAGAGGAACGGTATAGCTTGGGAAATAAACGTTGGGTTACTTGTACTATATTGTGATAGTTATCCACAGAAACTAGTTCTCTACGAAGTAGACTTGATAGAAAATGAAAAATATCTAAGGGATACCAAATAATTCAGTACGTTCTTGATACATTTTCTGTATCGTGTAATCGTTGTGAATTCATAGGTTTAGACCCCACATATTGTAATATTATCCATGCCCGTAAAGTTTGGAGCTTATTAGTTTATGGGAAAAGAGTAATAGACGTATCTTGTGAGCGACGTCACGATATGGAACCGAGCCTTGATTTTTTCTAATACGGTCATCCACCTCGGACATATCTAATTTTCTGCCCATGACAAGATTATTTTCGTTCGCCCTCAACTGCATTAACGAGGTAGCTCTCAGAACAGACGGAGAACGACCCCAGTTGCCCACACCCACTTCAGCTGTCATGCCTGATGGGCTGAAATTAGAAACCTCTAACAAAAGCCAGGATCCTGCAGACCTTTCCTTTGGTTTCCCCTGACCTCTTCATATGACCTGGTTCAGCCCACTGAGAACAAACCTCATAATTTTAACTTTCCTTCACAGTAACTTTCCCCCCACTTGAACACGAGCTCCTGCAGTTTTTCAACCGAGTCTGCCACTGGAGCCAAGTCATCTGCATACAACAACCGACTCGCCTACCAGATCCCTCCACGCCAGACATCCTGTAGACTCGCCCCTCTCTCCAAGACCCTCGCATGTATTTACCCTTGCCATCCTATCCATTAACAAACTAGATATCCAAGGTTAGAACCACTGATATTTCACTCTTCCCACCCTCGTACACCTTACTCTACCAGTGAAAACTCTGCACAGTCTCTAGCATTTTTCCTACCACACCAAATATTCATAGCACCTTCCTCAAGTCACATCTTGATACTATAATACACTTTCTTTAGATCCACAAATACTGCTTAAGAATCCCTCTCTTTTTGCAAGTTTTCCTTGCACATCCTCGATCACGCCAGAAAGGACACTGCTCTTCCCAGTCTGATGCTCTGTGCGTGCCACCAGCCTCTTAGTAACCGCTCTCCCATACAGCTGTAACTAGTATATGCAACAGGCTTATACCTCTGTAATTCGAACATTCAATCTTGAACCTATCGCCTCTATATGATGGCACTATACGGATATTCTGCCGGGACTAAGACACCTAACCTTGGGCCACGAATACACTGAAAATCTTGAGTCACCCTCTTATGTCCAGACATTCAACTGCATTTCCATCAACTCCAACCGCTTTGCAACACTGTTTCACCCAAGGTTTCACTTTACTGCAACGCATGCTGGCAGGATATGGCAACAAGCTACCTTTATTCAAAGGGCACACCTCATGTTTCTTCATGTCTGGCTGCATGTTAGGAGTGTTAGGTAGAACTACGAATGATCATGTCCATTCGATCCGATTTGATTAATCCCTTTAAAAACTAGATTAAGGAAGATAAGCATGTGGGAAGAAGACTAAAGAATCGCCACTGAATAGGTTCTTGTCCTTAGGGAGACGTTTCCTTAAGCTCCTATGTTTAAGTCTGTCAACGAAATTTGGAACATGAGTTGATATAGAGTTAGGAAATCTGTGAACTGGAAGTCTACCTACTTAGGCAGTGTGTTTGTGCGTGCATTTGTGTATCTGTGTATGTAGGATTGTGTGTGTGTGTACGTGTTTTTACGTATGTCTGCGTGTGTGTTTGTCTTTCGGTCCTTATGTATGCTCAGGTAGTGTGTGAACGCATCTGTGTATATGTATTTCTGTATACTGATTCATTTTCTCTGAGTATGTCAGTATCTTTGCATGTGTGTGTGAACTGGTCGAGTCTTTACCCCTTGTTCCCAAACCTTGGTAAATCTATTTTCATCATTTTCA
>JAUUDW010000033.1:697247-709582 GCA_032361385.1 Panulirus guttatus
ATGTAGAGAGGATAAACTACATTCATATGCGAAGTAACTTGTATTTTTATTTGTGATAATGGACTTTTATAAATGCTTGTAGAATTAGATTGTGATATTTTGAATAGCTTTATTCCAATAGACAGATGCATTTGTACTGTCTTGATTAATGAAGTGGTGGGTCTTCAATAACATTTAATCCATATAGAACAAAATGGAATGTAAAGTTTTTGCTGCTTTGGCATTTTATAGCTATTTTTTAAAGATTCAGTGAAATCAGAGTAGAGAAGAGATACTTACCTAAGTCAGTAGGGTGTAGAACATTCTGCATGTGCTATCCAGTTGTTTTTCATGCCTAAGCATTTGCACACATAAATACATTCACATTGTGTGTGTGTGTGTGTGTGTGTAAATGATAGGTAATTCCACTCTCTTTCTCTCATTTATTATTATTATTATTATTAGGTTAACAGATTGCTCAAACAGAGTTTTTGTATTCTCATACAGTGATATTTTTCAGCACTTTGACCATTGATATGAGTGTGAGGAGTTAATACAGTTTCACAAACCTAATTTCTGTATTATCATAAATCTGATTTTAATAATCTCTCTTTGTTGAGTCTTGTAAGTCAGGCCCTGAGAGTAGATGGAACTTACCTCCTTGATCCAACATGTCTTTGTCTCTAGTATTAGTTGAAATATGGTAATTTATTTATGTAAAATGTATATAAAGTTTTCTTAAGAATGATGGTTAGAAGGAAGTATAATGCTCTTGATTGCATTAAATCATCACTGTGGACAAAATACTAACAAAGTTTTGTACAATTATGTTTCTAGTTGTGATTGCTGGTGTGGAGATAGCATCTATTGTGGACCATCAGGAGGAAGGCTAGGCTAATGACAACCTTATCTGTAATATGATTTGTTGCACTTTTTATTATTATTCCATTATCATGAGGATAACCTTGCTGTATCATTATATAGCTATGCTCTCCAGTATCACACTGTACAATCTGCCTTTTTTTAAGAATAAGTTTGTTAGTACTTAGGTTCCAAATGGATTTGTGTGTGTATGTGTGTGTGTGTGTGTGTGTATGATAAGTGATATATCCACTAAGAAAACATTTTATCAGATGTATCATTTTTTAATAAAACTTAGCGAGAAGTGCTTGCTCTTATATTCTTATGGGATACACTATAACCTGACATTTTCTTCCATTGGTAACAGTTATATTGAAATTAATATTACTTTTAAATTTTATAGTTTGGATCATGTCTGTTATCAGCCTTTTGTGAATTTATAATTGTATGTGTTATGATGACTACATAGTTTTGAGTATCATACCAAAAGAGAAGACACAACCCTGATTGTATCTGAAAAAGTTATATATCTTTTCTCTTCGCACACTTGTGAACTAGATTTTTCCACTAAATTGGGTTGCCATATGAGCCTCATACAGATTTTTATTAATTTCATTATATTTAGGCAACTTGTCTTGTGGTATTATATTGTTTCACTCATAGTTCATACAGATAATCTGTTTGTTATTTCAGATTTTCAAACCTTCTCCTCCTCCTACCCATTCAGTCCTGTTTCATTTTCAGTCTATAGTTGAGCTCAAATACACTCAGCTATTTCTCTGTGTGCACTAGTTTTTTTTTCTACCCTTCAACCATTATTGCTTTTAGCTCTACATCATATTAATCTCTTGTCAATAAACCACTTTTGGAATGCCTTATTAAACTTTATCTCTGTTCAAGAACCAGCTGAGCCACAATTACCCTGAAGTTGAGCCAGTAATGTTTACTGTTATTTCATCAATATTACCCATGATGATTCAGATGATTATCATGAATTTTTAGCATCTGCATTGGTGTAAGGCATGAAAAGCTTAGGCACACCATGCCTGCCATGCTGTGCTGTATGACTGTAAAGCATGGAAAGTTTTTATATACCATATTTGCCATGCTTTGAATACTAGGTGAATAAAATGATCATGAAACTGTATTATATGTGCTACATCAGTAAAAGACATGAAAAGTCTTGATACACCATAACTACCTTTCTAAGAGTACTTGGTGCATCAGATCATCATGAATCTTATTAGAGTATTTCATATAAACTCATAAAGTACATGAAACAGACTTTCAGGGACAGAAGTAATTGCATTTGAAGAAATCTATATACCAATTGCATCTCTGAATCTTGGGAAGATAGTAGTAATAGAGAGTTCCTTTGTGAATATGCAGTACCAGGGTACATACTATTAATTGGTGCCAGATAAAGCAAAGATTGTGATGGTGTTTTGCTCTCAATTAAAGTTAGTCCTGCACTGGAAAATGTAATGGTTGTTAGTAATATCAACTCAGTTTAGTGAAAATTAGATATAATTTACAAGAAAATAACAATAGGATTAGTTTACAGGCTCCCTGTGCAGAAACCACAGCTAGGTGAATGTCTTTATGACTCGTAAGCAGTAATTTGAAATAAACACAGTTTCATTATAAGGGGAGATTTTAATGTACCAATATTGAATTAGGGAGAATCTCCTTTCAGTAGCTGCAAGGGTGAACTGAATCTAAAGTTACTTGATATTGCATTAATACAATTCAGAAACCTGCTCATGACACAAACATGTTGGACTTTGTTTTATCTCCTAACAAAAAGCATGTTTAGATGTGGTTAGAGAAGGTTTGGTGCAAATTATTCACCAACAGAATACTTTTGTACTTGCTTTCATTATGGCTTCTCATGATAAAACACCAAGCTTTAGACTTTAGAATTTTAATGATTTTTGCATTGCCCTTGACACGGTAAGTTGGAATGACATCATTAAGTAACTTAATATGTGACATACAATACTCCTGTGTGATCTCCTTTGTTAGATCCCCTTTTTCAAGTTTATCCACCACTTGAGGTTTTTGATGTAATATTTGCCATATTTTACATCTCCAGTTTTAAATCCAGACAGTATTTGAGGCTGTATGCTGTAGTGACATCATAAAATTCACAAAAGCAGCTTAATCATCTAATCATTACGCAATAGAGGATCAAACTTTTTCACCTGAGAGTGAAGATAGTGCTCCCATTAGATAGTAGTAGTATTTTGGAATATTCAATAGGCATTGAATATGAGCTTCTGAAAACACTGCATTAGAGTTGCCCTCTGCTAGTGGCCTGTTAGGTGAGAGGCACTAAAGGCTAAGAAGTGGCACTGGAGTTCACCAGTTATAGAGACTTTTTGCCATGGCCACTCCTTTGGGGGAATTCCTGAAGGGAACAGGCATCAGAGATATAGATTGTAGCTGATACATTTTTTTCTGTTTAAGTAATGATTGATGTGCTGGCAATGAGCTTAACAAGGGCACACAAAGTGGTCAAGGTAAATGGAGGAATAGTCCGTATGGCTTAACTGTGGTTGTTAGGCTTTCATTCCACTACATTGTGCATGACAGTAAGAGAATGGAAGCGTTTAGATGGGGACATTGTTCTTAATGGTTCCTTGCCACAACAGGGAAACACTTGTAAAAGAAAAATTGTTAGATTGATATGCATAGTTTTGTTTCACCATCACTGTCAACTGTTCCAGTTTGCATCATACTAAAGAGATAAAGAGTGACATTCTTCTGTAATGCAATATTGGGAAAGGAATAAGTAAGAGAAAGGGAAATAGTTGAGAGTGACATTCTTCTATAATGCAATATTGGGAAAGGAATAGGTAAGAGAAAGGGAAATAGTTGAAGTCCTTAGAACTTGTGTCTTGAAAATGTTTTTGGTTGGGATAATGTTTCCTGCACTCTTATAATCAGGAGATTACAAGCTATGTTTTTGTTCCCTTAGAGTGGTTGCATCTATCAAGCTATGAGAAACCCAGTCATCTTGATAATCATCTCCTCAAATTATCTTTCCTGCAAGCCAGCCAATATGTTGTCATTACTCCATTTCATTTTTAATGAAGTGGATCATGTGTTAAAGTTTTTCACTTTGCACCTTTAAGCTGATTTACCAATTGAGACCAAGATTATTATATGTCCTATCTCCATACTTGAAATGTGGCCACTGCTTTCAATCCTCAGTACAATCAAACGTCTTCATTTGAAATATCCATAGCACTCATCAGTGTTAACATCTAGTTGCCTCTTAGTGTACTTCTTGTACCCTCTACTGCATTACACAGTAACCTTGACTTTTGACCTTTTTACCTCAAAATCGGTAGGCTTTTTTTTGTTGAACTGGAAACGCACATGCTATGTGGGGATGAAATTTACCCTATTGCTTTTGGCATTTTGTGTAAAAATGAAATCACTTCCAAAAATTAACTCAAGGGTGCATCAGTAATCTGTAAACTTTTGGTCCCAAAATCAATGGCAATTTTTTAATTTCTTCAAGGTGTCTTGGTACCAAATTTGATAAGATGGGAATGGGTTTTGCTGTTACTCTGCAGAAATTTAGTAGGGACAGACAAAAATGCTGATTACTGCAGAACACCTCAAAACTTCCTTTTGCAGATCTGTAATTCATTCCTTTGCTGTCCCCACAGACTCTTTGATATGAATTACATTCAATGTGGAAAGCGGAGTACATCAGTAGAAAGAAAAAAAATTGCTGCTAGAGGTGAGGTAGTCTTATACTGTACTTTGCAAGTTTTTACTATATTTTAGATATGAAATGAATAAATGACAAGATATTGTGAACAGTGGAATTTGAAATATTTCATTTATCTGATGAAATGTGAAATCTAAACTATTGGATATTATGGACTCGTATTCACAAAAAGAAGAGTTTATGATCCCATATAACCTCTAAAACCTGAAAATGACCCTCCTTTAGTTTAAGCAAACTAATAAAGAACCCACTTTCTTTTTTTTAATGTCTGAAAATTGAAGTGAAGTACTTGCTAAATAGGGAAGATAATGGATTTTCTGCAAATGATAGACAAAAATTAATAACCCACTTCCCTACATTGCAGATGTTGGTAATCAGTTCTGTATTATCAGACAATGAGAAGATAGTTATTGGTTCTGGGTTCAGTATTTTCTGAAAATAAGAAGATTAGTAACTGATTTTGTATTCTCTCAAAATGAGAAATTAGATATTGGTCCTGTATTCTCTGAATATGAGGACATAGTTACTGGTTCTGTATTCTCTGAAAGTGAGAAGAGATTGTGTTTATGGAGGCTAAGGTTGTTAAAGGTTGAGGTTGGTGAAGCTGTGGTCAGTGGAGTCTGAGACTGCTGTGGGATGTGTTTGATGGGGATCGTAGATGGTGAGGGCTTTGGCTGGTGGAGGTTGTGGTTTGTAGAGGCTCTGATTGGTGGAGACTGCAGTTGGTGGAAGCTATTTTTGCGAGTGGAAGTTGTGATTAATGGAGTCTGAGACCTACTGGGGCTTGTGTTTTGATGGAGATTGTAGTTAGGCGAGGCTGAGGTTAGTGGCGGCTGTGGTTGATGGGGGATTATGGTTGGTAGAGATTTGGGATGATGGAAGTTGTGTTTGATGGCGATTGGGTTAGGTGTAGACCAAGGCTAAAGTTGGTGAAACTTGTGGATTATGGTTGGTAGAGTTTTGGGATGATGGAAGTTGTGTTTGATGGTGATTGGGGTAGGTGTAGACCAAAGCTAAAGTTGGTGGAACCTGTGGTTGGAGGATGCTGAGGTCAATGGGGCCATTACTGGTGGAGTCTGAGTTTGATGGAGGCTGTGATTGATGGTGGCTTTGATTAGAAAGGCTGTAATTGGTGAGAGCTGTGATTAGCGGAGGCAGAGTTTGGAGGAGGATGTTGTTGGTGGAGGCTGTGGGTGGTGGAAGCTGTAGTTGATGGAGGCTGGTAAAGGTTGTGGTTGGTGTCTGGTGGAGATCGTGACTGTTGGGGGCTGTGGTTGGTGGAGGCCTTGAGTAGTAGAGGCTACGACAGTTGGTGGAAGCCGTGGCCAGTCGAGGATGAGGTTGATGAAAGCCGTGGCTGGTGGAAGCCGTAGTTTGTGGAGGCTGTGGCTGGTGGAAGTTGTAGTTGATGGAGGCTGGTAAAGGTTGTGGTTGGTGTCTGGTGGAGGTCGTGACTGTTGTGGGATGTGGTTGGTGGAGGCATTTAGTAGAGGCTACGACAGTTGGAAGCTGTGACTGGTGGAGGCCGTAGCCAGTCGAGGATGAGGTTGATGAAAGCCGTAGTTTATGGAAACCATGGCTGGTGGGGGCAGTGGTTGGTAGCACCTGTTGTTTACCGTTGTATGGCGCCGGTTGGCCCAGCCGACGCTTTGGTTTATGTTGATGCCGTTCTGTCTGACATTTTCAGTTTCATAATCGTTAGAACTGATGACTCGTAATTTAGGCTTTATTTAGATTGCTAATAGAGTGCTGAATATTTCCATTCATATAGGTTTTAGAGAGGTCTTATCTTAGTTTGTATATCGGTTTCTATATTTCTAGGTTTCTTTGATCATATCACAGCAGAATGTTTTACATAGTACCATGACATCGCGGCAGTTTTTTTTTTTTTTTTTTTTTTTATATCGGGCTGGTCAGTATACCCATACGTGTTATATCCTCACGGATATTCTACGTTAAAAATCAAATGCTGAGCTGATTTAAGAAGGAACTTTAGTCTGTTGCAGAGAATTCATTTGCATTTCACTGTCAAAAGTTATGATTGTGAGACTATGTTAAACTGGGACTCCCTTGCCATCTTCACATAACTTTTGTTTGTGTGACCTGTAACAGCTGGTGAGGCCAACACCAGGCTCCCCACAATGCAGTTGGTAAGGCCAGCACCAGACTCCGTCAAAGCAGCTGGTGAAGCCAGCACCATACCCCTTTCAAATCAGCTGGTGAGGCTAGCACAATACCCGCTGGCGTCGTATGATTAATGATTATAATTTCCTTTAAATATAATAATCCGTATTGTTATTTTGATGTTAATGTAATTCTTACGCTTGCTGACGCATTGATCAGAGGTGATCTTTTCGCTGCCAAGTTTCTAAATCAGATTGATCACATGCTTGTGAGATGCAGTAACAGAGCTACCAATACAGATGGCAAGAAGCTTCATAAAGACGCCTACCGGAAACGATAGAGGAGGTATTGCGACAGAGGAAAGGTGGTCCGTACATGACTGGAGCAAGATAAATGACGCAATGTGAATGTTGGCAACATACATAAGTTTAACAAGATGAAAAGTTTAGGAGATGGGGCCCCACCAGTGTATATATATATATATCTCTTCCCCTACTGTTCAAATAGGGAATTACACAAGTTGGATACATGCGATACATTTAGACATTGATGTTTGAAGCAGTATGACAGTTACGCATATGATTGATAAAAGCGTTATCGCAAATGATATATTTCATTACATTTTCGTATTTCTTTCAGAAATCAATGTTGCTTATAAAGTATTTTTTCTACTTAATTACGGTGAGAGAAAAGTGAAAGTTTGATTACAAAGTTTCAACCTTTAAGAGTGTGTGGCCCTATTTAGGCATCAACAGCCAAGGTGATAAACGTTTTTAATATTTTGTTATTAATCTTAGGTTTAGTATAGTCTAATTTTCATGTACGTGAAAAAGTATCTATATGTCGGAAAAAGGAAACAATAAAAAGTTTTATCTTAATTAAGAGATACAATTCAATATGGACCGTCCCTATCATTTCGTAATATTTCTGTGCCACGTCTGTCGTTAATGCGTTGCTTTCGCCACATTAAGGGATGATACAGATTATTACTTTCTTATATATAGAATCAAAATGTTAGGTATAATCAGGCCTACCCAACGTGCAGGGAGCTTGGCGACAGATTCACCCCAAACATTCCTGTGAAAAAAAAGTGGCCATGTTTCACATCAGCACATCCGACCTTGATACAAAGTAGCCAACACTGGGCTCTCGATCGCCGCTGCCTCGACGTTATTCAGACCCCTCAGAGAATTTGATCGTGCCATAAGAAAGAAAGAAGAAATATAGTGGCATCATCTCTGCTGTGTTACATAGCAAAATGCCAAAATCTCTGATACCAGCAATGGTTATGTGTTAGGGTTCTAGTTATACTGAGGTTCAATCACCGCAGTTTCTTTGTTTTTGTTTTAGGCTAATAAAATTTCATTCATTCGGAGTAAATTTAACCCCTCCTCCTGAAGTGTTACAAATTTCAGTAAGATTTATTTACGTAATATTATGAAGTTATATTTCTTCAGACATACCTCATGATATTCTTAGAAACAGAGAAAATATTTACTCGTTATTTTAGGTCAAGACATATATATGTGAGCCTGATAGGATAAATTATATAACTTGGTGACATCAGCAACACTGTAAAAAAATGGATGCGTTCTTCGACCAGTGTGTTCGTGCGTGTACATATGCATACGTACATTCAGAGAGATGTATAGATATATTACATCTAAATATACCTTATTTAATATCTAATTATTATAGTTATATTAATTAAGTGTAGATTACTATGTAATTAGTCTCACCATGACTGATTAATTAAATCACGAAGAGATTTACTATTACATATTTCTGAATATTTTAAACCATTATTATAAACAAAACATGATCTGTAACTAACATCTGCCATAAATCTTTGAATTATCCAATGTAATTTTACAGATCGATAAATTCCCGCTAAGTAACGCCAAAATGTGCGTCTACCTTAAGCGCATGCGTACCATTTTAAGGCTCATGCACTAGCTTTGCGGCGCTGTGATTGGTCAACATGTTATAGTAGGAATGAAACGAGTTCCTACATTACGGAATAGGCCACGGTGCGGCTTGTACTCTCTCAGCCGCTGGACTTCACTTATGTTGGACGTGTAGATAGTATTAAGAGTAAGTTGAAATATTTGTAATGGCTGACCAGGAAATGGAAGGACAGGATTTCTCCGAAGATGTAACCGGAGAAAACTTTCAAGGCAGTGCAATGGAAAATGGTGACGGCGCCGGGAATGATGAATCAAATGACGGTGGTAAAGCCATGAGCAATGCTAGTGACAGTGGGGCAGCGGACGCTCCTGGCAGGGACGATGACAGGTATGTTATTACGTTATTGTGAATCACCACAATTATTGTGTTATTTGTAAACCTGTTAATAGAAAGTTAGAAGTTATAAAGTACTTTAACATGAAATAAGAAAATGCTTATAGGCTTGTAATAGGTGAAGCTACAAGAGGCATCCCTGTACTTATTTCATCCATGGATATCTCTAGCATCATGGCGTGGTTAGACTAATCTTGGTATAAATTGTAAAGCCTTGGGGTCTGGTGCCATGTTGACTCTATCCTTAAGGGGCATTGTTACTTATATCTGTAATAAACGAAAGTAGACTATCGTTCACGGCACCTGGTGTCACGCCAAAATGGCGAAGCAGGCCACCATTACCCCTGGGACGACGCCCCAGTATTGCGTCTGAACAGAGATCAGAATGTAAATGATCAAATTTCTTCAAACTATCGCAATTACACCGCATCTCTTTTGTGTTTTCATAATTTCAAGTTCTAAATCCAGGTCGTTTGCAGGCTTTTGTCGTCACTCCTCTTAAGCTTTTGTTTTTTCCAGGGCAGATTTTAATAATTTATATTGCCCCATGTGGTGTCATGATCATGTTCTCTTCATGTCTTTGCAGTTGGTTCGCAAGTCCAATGTAAGGTAAAGGTTTTATTTTTCAAAGTTAACTGTGTACCATGTGCGGTGGGGTGGGTGTTGGCGTGGGTGGGATGCCTCTTGTTTGCTGTTTGCAAAGGTTGTCACTTTCACGGAGTGTCCAGAGATCCAGAGATAACGTAACTGACGCTCTGCAATCAGCCAAGTTCCGTCAAGGCCCAGCTTTATTGTGAAGGTTCAAAGTAAGACTAAGGTAACGTAAACAGGAGGCTTGAGTCCACTAGGTCCTGGGATCACCACTAACGGCGCTTGTTTTGCTTCCTCCCAGGTGGCAGCTACTTCGGGAAGAAATGTTGCCCCCTTGTAGCCCGCCGCATCCACACCAGGGTATTTATCTTGTGTTGTCTTAGTGGTTCAAAGGTTCATCTCACTGGTTCTAGCTTCTTGAGCGGGCACTAGAACATTACCTCATTTTCATCTCAATCATTTTCTCCCTATAGTATGTACTCCTATGTTTGGCCCAGACTTTTCAGAGTAATTTAAAAGCAGAAAAGGCAGTTGAATTTGCCATCTAGCTTGACGTGCTGAAGTGTGGGTTAAAGATTTATGCAGTATTGTTCCCTGCCATCTTAACTTGAAGAAGAAAGTCAACCTAAGGTACAGTACTTTTAGAATTAAGTCAGACTATTCTCTTTACTCTATTATGATAGTGTTCTGATGTATTTTTTTATTCCAGGAAATTGTTTGTTGGTGGCCTGAGTTGGGAAACTACGGAAAGTAAGTATTGGTAAAGAATAATCAACTATATACGAGATTTAAGATTATTCAATTGATAAGTGAATGAAAGACCTGCTAGGTGTATTGATGGCGCATGAAAAGTTAGGAAGTATTTAATGTATTCTGTTTTGGAAATTGAGGTTGGATGGTATTGGACTTCCCCTGCAAGTGTTTACTGTAAGGGAGAAAACTCTCTTAGTGTGCATTGAAAGTTTACATTCGATGGAAGAATTTTACCTCCATGGTGAGGTGCTTTGAATTCAATATTGTTTGCTTTTTAATGAGGTGCAGCTTTGAAGATGCTGGTACCCCATAATGTGGGTCAAAAGGTAATATGATATATTAGAAAATAGCAGTAATATTTGAAATCCTGTTGTTTTTGTAAAGTTAGGGACCTAAGTTATATTACAAAATTAAACACCAGTATGCATGACTTAAAAAGCAGAAGTTATGATTATGGCATGGTGAAGTGAGTTAAATTTTGGTTGTCCTCTGAATTATCGGAATCCAAGTGAAAGTCAGATTCTTTAATGAAAGCAGTGTTAATCTACTTGCATGTAATTGGTTAAATTTCCTTGCTTTATAGAATAGCAATTGAATTTTTTTTATACCACCTGTTGTGTTACCTAAATCCCTCACCTGGTACAGATGCCTCCAAAAATACCTGTTTCATATAAATACCCTTGTTTCACAAAGTCAGTATTGCTTCAGAATGTTTTATAAACGTTTGTGGTTTTTGTCGGGGTTGTTGCTTGAGCCCCATCTGATGGAGATTGGGCAGCAAGGGTTTTGACAACTGAAGATTCCTTTGATTATGAAGTATCTTCCCAGTGGAACTTCACCCATTTCTCACAAGTAACAACTTCATATTGGTTCATTGTTCTTTCGTGTGATTTTGCAGACTTAAATTTAGATTGTAGTCATTATTTAGAGAGACCTAGCTGACTGCAATCGGGCATTTGCTGAATTTGAAAAGTTCCTTTGTTTGAAGATTGTTAAAGACTTTTGTTGACTTTTGTCTGCAACATTCGTGTTTTTTTCATATAATAACTTATAGGTTCATAATGCTTCTAGTTGAATGAATTGACTTTTATTGGGGTAACTCACACCGTCTTGGCTAATGTGACAGTTCCGTATATAATTACAGTGTGTTGGATGCATTGTTCACTGGGCACTATTACCGTTTTGGACATTTGTGAATTTTTGTTGTTCGATTTGGTTGAAATGGTGTTTTTGATGGGGTTTGATGTATTTTAAGCTGTTTTGACCTTCATTCTTATTATTTCTCCCACCCAGAAGCCTGGTTCCCAATGTGGGTCCTTCATTTTCATTGGATAAAGGGGATATTTCAAAAGTTTGTGATTTATGGTAGAATTTGAGGTCAGAATTGTGCAAAACGCATCAAGATTTTGTTAAATGAATTTCAAGAACATGCATCTAGTTAGTTGAGGGGTTAATGTGGGACTGGTTAAGATTACTGCAGGTTTAAGATAGAAAAGCAGAGTTCACCTAAGAGATTGTGCTTTGTGTATAGGTTACGTTTGAGGAGGGTGGTACATGAAATTGTAAACGTCGATAAAATGCAGAACAAAATTCAGCTATACTTGTGTCTCGGCTTTTCAAAGTTGGGAACAGAGAACCGACTCCAGGGAGACACCTTTTATAATCACTGGGCGACCTTTTGTAAGTGAAGGAAACTGTTTGAAAACTGGCAGGTTGGGTGCTGCAAAAGCTTACCATTGTCAAGAGAGATACCAACAGTCTGCTCTGGATTTTAGAAACTTAAATTTGTAGAAAGTGAAGCATTTTTGGTGAGAAGAGGGATAGTTGCTTTGTTGAACTACATTTTGCATAACACTGTCTCTATCTGTCATGTGTAATGCACTGAAACCACAGCTCCCTATCCTCATCCAGGCCCCACAGACCTTTCCATGGTTTACCCCAGATGCTTCACATGCCCTGGTTCAGTCCATTGACAGCACGT
>JAUUDW010000033.1:716945-728575 GCA_032361385.1 Panulirus guttatus
TTTTGTGCAATCTACTGAATACTTTTTCTATGGGAGAAAAATATTTATCAAAAGACTGATTTTTAGTTAAAATATAACTTGTATATCTGCTATCAGACAGAAAACACGTGGCTACAGAGCAATTATGAAGTTTGCTGGAACAAAAAATTCATACCATAACACACACCATAATTATTTACACTTAACAGTAACCAGAAATGGCTGATGAACATGTCTGATAATTAAAAGAATGAAATATCTCTTTCAGTCTTATAATATATAGAGGTAATACATGTATGATATGAAATAGCTTTCTAATTCAATGCTATCAAAAACATGAAGTCTACTTAACTATGAAAATACATAATTTCAAGTACAATGCATCAAGGCCATAAAGAAAAGTAGCAAGGATTAAAAACATCATAAGAGCAACTAAAATGTTTTTAAAGTACTTTATTAATGTTTAATTTAGGAGAGAAAATAAGAGCATCTCAATCCAGACCTGTTACTGTTACTATCAAAATGTAGAGAGTATGATGAACTGTGCATAAAGCTATTTTATCAGATGGTAATAATTGTTATTACTGACATGAAACCTTCTATAATTTCTTATCCTCTTTCCTAAAATAAGCTGTAGGCAACTGGAGTTTGTGTAACAAATGACAGAACATGACTGAAAGACATTCTCAAATTCCATAGGTAAAAGCCAACTCAGCCAGGAAGGTCTGCTGTCGGTAGCGGCCAGGGGAGGGCCGGGCTGCTGCCCTAGGGCCAAAAAATACTGACAAAAAATTATGCCTTCCCTCCTGAATCAATAAATTCCCTCCCGTGAGGTAGGAATGCGTGCATATTCTACACTAGACTGCATTCCAAATGCACAACTGTTGACACGTTGTTGCAATGCGTAGGTGAGCCTAGACGGAAATGGGGTGAGGAGGGCCAGACGAACGTAAACAAAGACAACAAATGAGAAAATCATGGAGGCATTAGAAAGCTTCCCGGTACCCGTCCTCTTATCTTTTGTCTGGGAAAACTTGGCACAGGCGGCATCTCACGCCGTCACCTGCCGACCAATGAAATTTCGCATGCGAATCTACCCAGACATCACCCACGGATTGAAATATAACCCTTACCTTTGATGATTTCCTTATAGAAATCAGAGGCTCCCTGGTGAACAAGGCTGTAGTAGAGACTGATGTACTTGGCGTCTCCAGACATGTGAAAAAATCATAGAAAAACTCGCACAGACTCACAAGGGCCCCTCCCACAACACACATCCAGCCTTTTATCACCTTCTCCAGGCGGGTATTCCTTCAATATCTGCTTCGAATTCGCTTCATCAAGGCAGCAGATTTTAATTCTTTTTTGTTACCTTTTTTACGTTTTTATTTTTACCCTATGGATTTTATGACATCATTTGTTGTGAGGAGCTAAGCCCCACCCACGGCGGCCGCCCGGCCAATCACCGCCCGCCTTCCTCTCGATCAATTATGCCGGGGTATTTTTATATATTTTTTCACTAAATATATACATCATCGGAAAGTTACAGTCTAAGCGACTTTTCTCTAAATTTTGCAAATATTTGGATGGTAAAATAACGAAAACCAAGGACAAGAACTACAGACCCAAAACTTTGCAACAAAACCATTTGCATTTTATATCGATTACGTGATATATATAAAGTTCATGTGAAGCTCTAGCACTTGATATAAACTGACTAATTAAAAAAGTCCGATACAGAAACAGTCTCTGAAAAGAACTATATTGCACAGGCTGATGCAATGAAGTTTTTATCAGTGTTACTTTGGAATGAGTATTTCGCGCCTTTTTCTGTTTTTGACAATAATAATATAATTCTAATGTAGATCATAATCTAAGTTACTTAAAACATTATCAGATTCAAATAATCTATCTTTATATTTGAGTATTAGGAGTCCTTAAGAAGAATCAAATATATTTCATCTTGACAAGAACCCAAGATGAAACTGCATTCCAAAACACAATACCTTCAAAACAGTGAAGCTACTGCGTAGAGAAAAGTAGTTCCTTAAGTTATTTGCCTTTTTCTTGCAAAATACTCTGCAGAAAAGATTATGAATATTTAATGTAAATGTACAATCATATCCATTATTTAAAAAGATTGATAGTATGTCAACAATTTATCTATTACATTGTGCGGAAGAATACAACCATCGGTGGAAGGCTCATGCCAGCGGCAGAGAGAGTAGTTTCCTCCATGTCGACATTACGAGAGACGTATCATATCCCCGCTGCGTTATCATTACCAATATGATAGCCTAACTGGACCGAACCTCACGCGCCCTGCGCGCAGTACAACGCAATCATGATGGAGTAAGTATATATTGAGTATTTAGAACTATATAACTTATAATTGTCTTAGAAATAAATAGGGTTAGGTGTTGCAATGGCGGATGCGTTTCGCGGAACTGGGTCTGCCTGTAGGGTATTGAACTTGTGTGATGGAGGTTCGAGTGATGGCAGACTGTTATCTCGAGTAGTTCCAGACATGAATGATTTATCATGGGCACTTGTACTGACAGCACATATCCCCTTATTTCTAGCATTAAGCAGCACAGCTGGAAACCACGACATGGTTACCATGTGGGGAAGCAGAGAACCTGCCATATTTAATTGTACTAGACATGTGTCCCTTTTTCAACAGATTCCATTAACCGTATTACCAGCAACACCTTTCACAACATGTTAATGGGTATAGATAAGCATTAGGTGTTTTGCCGACTTAGTACATATGCATCACTTCGGCCACTAAAACCTACCATTTCGTCCCTTATTTTTTACCAGCTCTTCGGTTCCTCCAAATGGTGCTTCACGCTTAAATATGTAATGTTTAGGGTCGAACTGTTGGAACGGTAATAAGTGTCAGTAAACATGCTGGGATGAAGTGGTATATGGGGCCAAGTGTCTAGCATCCGTTCAGAGTTAACCAAATGGTATCAAGGGACCTAGCTGATGACATTAGTTAAAATTGAAAATAAGAAACATTGAAAGAGTTACATTATTGTATTTAAGGTGCTTGAATCTGAAGCTGTGAACCTAGAGTTAACAAAAATGTATGACAACAAAGGGCAGTGAAAACAGCATTGGAATGTAAAGTTAAAATTGAAGAAGTTTCAGGTATTTTGACTTGTTGAGAGAACAGCAGACTAGAGTTGAACAATAATGGTGGCAGTCAAGTCTTTGGAGAGCAAAAAATAAAGATTTGAATGATTTAAAGGCAGAAATATAGATGTTGGTGTGTTATATGATATGACACTTGAGTGATGCAGATATTTGTGAAGAATGTAGAAGCTAGTGTTGTGTTGTGATACCAAAAGAATATAGGCGTTAGTATAGGTTATTAATTGATACCTGAATGTGATGCTATTATATCATGTTATGACTTGAATAATACCCATGTTTGAAGGTTTTATTATAAGATATGACTGGTGAAGATTATGATTGCTAGTATGTCTTAATATGACACCTGTAGAGTATGATTGTTTGTATGCCATGTGACACTTGAATATAGATGTAAGGATAATTCATGATATGACACCTGTAGAGAGTAGGTTTTAGTGTGTCATGTGACAACAGAGGGGTATAGATGTTAGTATGTTATGACACATAAAGAATATATATATATTAGTATATGTCATGATGTTACATGTGAAGAGAGAGAGTTGTCCAGAAAGCTGTTCATAGAGGCAAAACTGAATGAACGAAATTTTACTTTTGGAATTATCATGTGAGAAGCCCTTTGTAGAGCAGAATGACCCAATTAACAAAGGTTGCCTAAAATCGTAGAATTTTAATCATCAGAAGAATATGAAACTATATCATGTTAGATATTGTATGAATGTAGATTGTTCACCAAATAAATCCCATAGATTTATAATGGTCATAGCTAAACATTCCCTGAGTTTATTGGGGTATGAGAAATTAAAATCTTAAAGCTTTTTACCTCTGACCCTTTAATTACCAATATGAAAGTACAGTGAACCCAGATGAAGGTAATACTTGCATAAAATGGGTTTGAGTACATTGAGAAGGTCTGATACAAGATAATCATCCAAGGAATGGTTTATGCCACCTTCCCAGTGTCGGTTTTGTTTCTAAACATCGTAAACCACCAAAAGCCTTGTAATAAATGTCATCATGATACTATATACACATGTAAAGAAGTACAAATGGAGGCTTGTGGAACATGAGTATTTACATATGATACAATGTTATTTTGATAAGGCAACAGTAACAGGTTAAGTGTTACCAAACTCCACCTGCTTGAGGCTATAAAGTGAGTGAAAAGTTCTTTTTGATAATGCTGTGTCATTGGGAATTCAGTCTCGTCAATAAACTTCACTCCAAAGGAGTCGGTACATTTTTCTGCTTCTGGAAGTAGCTGTCTTGGATGGTAGAAACCTGTAGGTATGTCCTGGATAACGTTAGGACTGTTTCATGGATATTGTTCCTTGGGTAATTATCAATGAATATAAGTAGGAAATAGGGTTTGTGCTAATGTACAGAAGTCCTGTTTCTTGCTTGGCAAGACATGTCAACACGAGTTAGTAATGCTTATACCTTTGTACTTTGCTGTCACTAGAAGTTTACATTTCTTCTCAGGTAAATTCTGGCCTTTTGTGACTGGTTTCTTGGTTGTATTTTTCTTATATGATATTCCTTCATTTCAGACATCAGAGATTGTATTTTGCTTCAAAAAGCATCCAATTTTCAAAAAAATTGGATGTATGGTGTGGACACCACCTGCTACTGATACTTTATGTAAAAATACCCTTGAATCATACATGGATACCCTTGCTCCACATGTCTCCATTGCTTTTTTAGATGTGTATATAGTTTATTGACATTTCCCTTGGGTATTTAGGTGGTGTTTGTTGTTTAGGGAGGCTCCAGCTGACAAGCAATTGGGCAGGTGATATTAAAGATTCCATTGATAACTATTTTATATATATGAACATAATCTGGCCCATTTCATGTGAGTAATAATTTCATTTGGATTCTTTTGGGTAATACAATGGACCCCTTTTAATCTAAATAAACATAGACGACAACCATTTACATAATTGTAAGGATGAAAATGTATAAGGTAGTAATTTTGTATACTCATGGATCATTTGATGTATTGCCCTTTGAAGTAAAACCAAGGTGTTAGGAATCAATATGGCTGTAAATTTCTCTAAATAAGTATGATAAGATGATAATTACAGAAGTACAAAAGTGACATTGCTGATGATGAGAATAATGAAGAATGGAGGAACTTGAAAATCCCATTTGTTGCTTATTATTTTATGGGAAGTGCCCTGGTGTCAACTATCCACCCCCAAAAAAATTCCTAATTTTTTCAGTATTAAAAGAAGTATTTTTTTCCTTATAGATTTAGCAGTAAAACTCCTCAAAATCTCAGCTGGATATACTGAAATGATTCACATAGGTTAAAATGTAAAGAAATTGTTCTCCCTTGTAAATGAATACCAATATGCATTACATAATATCAGTATCTGATATGAGAAGCAAAGGATCTTAGAAGAATGATAGATATAGATATGTGATAACGTTGCTTTGATTTTTAATTTGTAACTAAATTATGATGCTGACAATACAAAATACAGTATTATGTATGTAAGATCCCGCTATCCCTAAATTCTAGACTTCACCAGGCACCAAATACCACCGTAATTTATGAGGATTGCAGTAGTTGGTGAAAAAACCTGAATAGTTTAGAAAATTAAGTCATCTAATTAAATTTTTTTTATATCATCAGTTTACTGCAGCATTGTACGTATTTTAATGAATATATGTCTTGATCTCCAACCTGATGATGCTATGCCATACATCCCAGTTTTTTGTTAAGTAAAGTGAGAAATAACTTATGAAGTGAAAAAAGTTATATAAGAAAAACAGAATACTCAAGAATCGTAGGATATATGCCTCAACTTTGTAGTGTGAGCATATAGTAATGCTAAGATATTGGTAAGAACATCACAGTCTGGCATTGACATGTCTTGCCTGGCAGCACATAATTGTTATATGAGCAGAAACCCAACCTGCTCCTGATGCCTCGTATTTGGATAGCCCTTTTCTGCATGTCTGCTCCTGAAGATATGTATATAGTTTCATCATGACATTTATTGTTTAAATTTTGGTGGTATTTGTGGTTTAGGGAGACCCCCTGTTATCTTAAATCTACAAGTTCTGCCTGTAGCTGATGTCATATTTTTCATGTCAGTCAGGTGCTATCCAAATGTGGAAGGGTTTGGCCTTAGACATTTTAAGTCTTAGGTCATTTGTGTACATAAGTGTTGTAGCTGAGCTGGTTGACAGTATATCAGATGTTACCACCACCATATCACCATATAAATTGTCAGAGGCAATAGAATTAGTATTCATCATTATTCTCAAACTTTCGCATCTGCCGACACTCTCAAAGTGACTTCAGTTTCTGCATCGTTTACAGTTCTCTGCCTCTTGCTACTTGTGGTTACTGTGGGAAAAGCAAAGCATTTTGGAAAACAATGTTTAGCAGCATATTGTATAAACTCAGGCCTGTATCACCATAATAGGGAAATTAAAACAATACATTAGTTACATGATTGTTAATTGATAGTTGACAAATGGATCTTTATCATGATCAAAACTAAAAGAGTTAAATGACACTAGAGTTAAATGGACTACTTGCTACATAGTCAGTTAGCTGATCAAGTGTAAAGAATCAGAATGCAGCTATCCAAAACTTACTGCTCATAGATGCATATAAGAGAGTATAAAACATGCTTTTGAATACTACTAGATCATGTAACATCTGTGAATTGCCTACCAATATAATATCTTGCTCACACATTATGCATATGGACTGTGATTGAAAAAACAAGTGCATATGATAAAAGAGGATAGATGCTTTAATGCTAATAGAGGCTTTAAGGCTGACTGTATCTGTAAGATGATGTTTAATATTAATAAGCCACTTGCTGCATAATATGTCAGTTGATTGAGTGTAATTATACATGGCACACTGCTAACATGAGGCAGCTTTTCAAAACATCTGGCTTTTATATCTTTATAAGTGGATATAAAAGATGCTTACAAATACCATAGAAAAATAAAACACCTGTAACTTGCTCTAATAAAAGATTCAAGCTCAAGTGTTGTATATATGGCCCCTAATTGAAGATAAATGAGTGGAAAAAACTGTAAATGTAGACATTTTTATGCACTGTGCTACTTATACAAAACTTTTGGCTTATAGAGGGTAAAAACTTTATATACCCGTAAGATGTGTAACATTCATTATTAAATGGCTACACCCAGTGTGTACACTGATATAATGTAAATGAGTAACACTGGTTTACACGTACTTATAAGGGTATATAAAACATGCTTATGAATGCCACTGGATGACATCTGTAACTTAGTTGCAAATCTAAATCCAAGCTCAAATTTCATACCCACGGACTCTGAAGAAATGCGAATGCTAAAACTATAAGCTGCCTGTTGTTGCACCTGAGGCTAATAATAGCATATCAGGGGATAGTTGCTTTAGTACTAAATATTTCTATTATGCAACTTTTTATGAAATAAACCACAAGACATAAAGAGGTAGAGAGCAACTTACTGCTTTGAGAAGTATATTTACAGTCGTACATCATCTCTGTACTCCCAGATGGCAGCTTTTTTGGATGTTTGGCACTCATTTCAAAGAATGTTGAATGTTATCCTCCAATTCATTTTAAAAAGAAACTTTTTTCTACTAGTGTGGCATTTTTTTGCAATTTATATGGTAAACTGAAATTTATTACTTATGATTTATACAGCAAGACGGTTAAGGGAAGTGACAAGCATGGCTCACACCCACTTCATTATTACAGATAGTCTTGATTTTGAAGACATAAACTGGATATTTAAAAGTAGTGTAAAACTTTTCGGAGAGCAAGTTGTATTGAAACCTTGAGGTATTCTTTTCTATATCAGAACATCAGGGATGTGACCAGAGGCAGAATACACAGTAAACTAAGTCCGATTGATCTTATAATGTCAAATGAGGAAAATATGGCTTACAAAGTCAAAGTTTTAGCCCGTAGATAAAAGTGACCATGCTGTAATACACTTTGATATTCAAATACCTTAAATTGAAAGCCCACTACAATGCTAAGCATTTCTTTAATGAGATATATTTTCTGGAAATGAAGTAACTTGATAAAGTAGATTAGAAAGAGGAACACAAGGGCTCTGTGGATGATGCTTGAAGGCCGATGGAAAATATTTAGAATGAATATAAAGCATAGGATTTGATGCACAAGTTTGTACCAAGTAAATTCACAAAATCAAGAAAGGAAGGTTAATTGTCCTTTTTTGGAGAAGAAATATTTAAGATAAAGAAAAAACACACACTTGTAAAGGTATATGACAAATACTGGAGAAATAGAAATTTGAAAAGGTAAGGATTGTTAGAATTACATTGTAACAAAACAGAAGCAACCCTTGTGTGAAGTAACAGAACAGAAGCAACCCTAGTGTGATTTGGAAGTACATAAATTTCAAGGTATTCCCCAACCTAAACGGAAAATTAGAAGTATGATAAAAGATAGTAATTTATTTACAGAGTCAGTAGGAAGTTTACCTAAAATGGAACAAGAAAAAAAAAATTTTTGAAAAATATACCAAGCAGAATGTTATGAAAAATGTATGGAATCATTGGACATATTAAAATCTCCAGGTCAAGACAACTTATATCTAAAGCTTGAGAAACAGCAAGAGATATATATAAACCTATTGAAATTAATTTTGAAACATCACTGAGAACAGTTGTTATGGTCCCATAATATTAGGACTTTCAGCATTAATCATTAAATCGTGCATTAGGTAATAAAGTGCTGAAGAGAATTATGTACAAATGATGTATTAGAATTACAGTTTACTTTACTTTACCAGTTATATGTTAGGTTTTTCAGTTGAGTGGTTGCAGGAGCTAGGTAAGAATTCCAACTCCTTGGTATGACAAAATCCAGAAAATAACCAAAATGTATTAGAATAACAAGGTTTACACCCTAATTTATGTTCATAAGAGCAAGTAGAACAATGTTTGATAAAATATTTTGTTAAAGATAGATTTGGTATCATTTCATCCTTATGGTCACATCAGATTAGTTTCATTAGCAGTTATTTGTGTACACTGATAAAGTATAGATTTTCAAAGTCAGGATTTTTCCAAAATTCAAAAACTGCTTCATCCTAGCCCATTCAGATTTTGGAAGTTTTTGATGTAATTGAGAACCAGTTTGCTTTCACCTGCTAGATTTATTATCCTGCAGCTCCTGTGTTGTACAGGTGGATTACAGCTATAGGTGAAGGACAAGTGAAATGTATGCATCTTGACTATGAAGGCTTTTAACAAAGTTCCACACAAACTACTTTTAACTATATTAGCAGCTTATCATATTTGCAGTCCTATTCTGGGATGAATAGCTTCATTCTTGGAAAACAAGTCAGTGTGCTGTAAACACTGAAGAATGACTTTTGAGATATAATTACTTGGTGCAGTCTTCGGGTATCTTCACCCCCACAGACCTGGCTGGGCCTAGGCAGTATGCGAAGTGAGAGTAATGGAGAGTGGTTTAGTGAAGAGAGATACCTGGAAATGAGCATGCCAGAGAATGGAAGCAGAAGCTAGTTATAGCATAGGTGAGGGGGTGAAGGTTCTGGAAACACTGAAGAACGAGTGGAAAGAGAGATCGTAATCTGGGAAGGAACTAAGCTGTCTCCTTTCGCAGCTAAACTTACTAACTTTGCATTAATTCACATTTACTCTCAACTTAGTCCTTTCACACACACACACACACACACACATGCATGTGTGTATATACATCCATTATATGCAGCATCATAAAATCTGTTTTGCATCCTAGTATTTCATTCCTCTGCTGGACATTCTATAATTTATTAACTTCATTATCCACTTATTTTTTTTTTCTTGAATTAGTTTGTGTACTGAGATGCATTAAAGATTTTTTAAAGGGCATTGTCTTGAATTTCAGCTATCTTTTCCCATGTTTTTCATAGCTGTTGCCAATTTTGAGAGATGCATTGCCAACTAGTGACTGTCTACTGGTAGACTGAATGTATTAAGTTTTTATGTAGAATTAACAATCAATAAAACGGTGTCATTTTATCATTATCATTTGATGACATTTACATTGAAAATTAGGGTGGGCTGAGATCACTTGGTCAAGATACGTTATCATTTCACTTGTTCTTGGGTTTTATTTTAAATATTTTTTTGTATGTATGTGTATCTATGTAGGTATTGAAGTTGAATAAATATTCAAATTAGGTGTGTCGTTGTCTGGTCATTACAATGATAATTACATTAAAAATGAAAATGGGCCAAGATCACTGATGATAAACTGGTAAATTCATACAATAATGCCTCAGCATATTTTGTAATGGAAACACATGGAAGAAGATGGAGTTTGTACTAATGTAAGAAGGAAGTACATCAGACATTATACAAACAAGGTGTTGACAACATCGACGACAGCCTTCAAGTCTTTAAATCGGTTGATATCAATAGTGAACGGTTCTTCAAGAAACACACCACCAGAGTAACCAGAGGCCATGACGAAAAGCTGGGCACAAAGCATTTTAGAAAGGATGTTAAGAAGTACTGGTTTGGTGTTCTGGTGGTGGATGGTTGGAATAAACTAACAAGTGAGACTGAATGCTGGCAGTTTGCAAAGGCTTATAGGGCTGCTTGGTGGCATAGAAAGTTTGGACAGTGGGGCATCACGATTGTAGAACTCTCTTGTTACTGGACAAATTGGTAATTACTGCCTGGGGACACATGTTAACACTAGGCGTAGAGCTCTTACTGATATCAGGAAAATTCTCCAACCACAGTTTTGTTATTTCTTCCTTGGTAAGCCGAGGCCTTTATCTGTTTTTCATTGTTGTTGTTATTCCTATGTCCTGTCATTTCATGAGAGATTGCTTTTAACTTTCCTGTAAAATTATGGTATTTAGGCACTTATTTTAGTATTTACCGAGACCAGTCTGGTGAGAGCAGTAAGGCAAAATAATCATTTTGTCTTTGATTGGCTATGAATCTTTTTTTATAATCAAACTTTGTTCTACCAGCTCACACACCATCTAAGGAATTTGGAGGGAATGCACTCTGTTATTGTGGTATATTTCAAGATTAGGTCACACCTACTTAGTATCTAATATTCAACTTTAATTTTGATGTTGAAGATGAGCAATTTTGTTACCATTTTAAAGTTTCTGCACCAAGTTTGCTTGCATGTCATGTTTCCCAGCAGGCTTAATATATTTTAAGTAGCTAGCATATTTAGATTAAACGTAAAGCTTAGCTGATGGGTTGTTTAAATGAGGCTGTCATAGTCGAGTTGTACCATGTGGTGCATGACATCACATGGTCATGTATGTGATGGATTGTGTGTGTGTGTGTTAACTGAATGTAAACTGTGCTCAGTACTGGGTTGCAAGTGGTAGGACACATGCATTGTTGTTTGTGCCCATAGAACAAAGGTTTTGGATACCCAGTTGTAATCTTTTTCTCATTTTCCATCCACAATTTCGTTTCTCTGTGATAGCTTCTAAAT
>JAUUDW010000034.1:0-12396 GCA_032361385.1 Panulirus guttatus
GGAAGTATTCTATCACAGTACATATATATATATATATATATATATATATATATATGTGTGAATATTCAAGACTTTGCAAGCATTCAGTTCAAGGACAAAGAAATATTTTTAGGGTACAACAAAGGATTCTCCAGGCTCTCATAAATGATGACCAGACATTAGAAAGATGGAGGTTTACCACCAGTTGATGTTGTTATTACTTGTTTTATTGATAGATAATATGCTGAACTTACCTTTGCCTTTCTTTTTAACCTGTTAACTCTTTTCAGAATTTTTCTTATGCATTGTTTCTTAATTTTTAGATGGATTTGGCACTTTGTACTTCAGTCAATTTCTGTTCTTTATTTCAAAAAGTAAAACAACATAAGGTTTAATAAAATATCCAGTCTTAGTACATGTTTCATTTATTAACGTCTTATTCAAAATTGGCAACTACAAATCACAAAATATGAACTCAATGCAATCGGACTATGAACACTGAACATAGATTAAATACTCAATTGGGATATAGTCTGATTTAAGCTTCCTGTACAAGGTCCCACCACAGTTTCCATACAAACATATTCCCAAGGGCACATACACACACAGACATACTAATGCACGTTAGAGATTAAGAAAAATAGATACTAGCAGTTCTGAGATGTATATCATATATATAGTAACAATCATTAGGGGATGATGAATCAATGCTAAAATCACACATCATACAGCAATTAGCCCTTCACAAGAAGATATTTCTGTGGTTTCCTTAGGGGACCCTGCATACGTCGCTTGTTTTGGGAGCGGAGGAATTCATACGGTCAACATCTCAACATCAAGGAACCCACTAACGCATATCAGCCTGTTTTGCTTTCCCCACTCAAAAATCATAATTATCACCACTACCTTAGAACTTCAGCAATCACCACTCCCTCTCACCGCAGCTAGCAGAGGCTTACTTGGGCAAATGTGAATTTTATGACAGATGTGTCAGAACCTCCATGGTGATTAGTGGAACGCTTTATCTTGAAGGTAATTCTCACCCTTTACAACAAATCTAAAATGAAATATCAGAAGCATAAAACATGTTCACAAACTGGTTAAAATTTCCCAATATATGCACGTCCACATCTGCAAGTGTGACCGATGCAAGTTAAACCATGAGCTTCAAACAGTTCTGCAAGTGATTCTGAATACAGATATCAAAGTCAGCGGGAAAGGAAATTCACACGCCCATGTTAACTCTGGCTCAGTGTGCGGAATGTATGTAATGCATCAGTCTGTGTGACTGCTGCATATTACTGCTCGAAGTTACAAATTTTAAATGTACTGCTGCACTGAAGACTGAATTCATAATAGCATCTAAGAAACTATGTTTTTGTAAAGTTACAGAAAACATTTCATGGAAAATGTCTTTGTACAATCCATGAAAATTTAATTTTCATCAAAATGTCAGAATAACTGAGAATAATGCTGGAGAGAAGAGGCATAAAATATGCCTGCCATTTCAGAGGTGCATGCCCTAAGGACACACTTTTGCCAGTACAAGCTGCAATAAATTCTTTATATTTTCAAAAAATCTACCAACAGATAAAATAAATTGAGCTTTTAAATACACAAATGGGTTCAAATTTCAGCATTAAAAATTATCTGAGAAACATACAATCAATACGACCTAAGATAAACCCTGCCAACTGAGAGGCTTATTATTTTTCTCCCACTTGATGCCAATACAGCAGCAATGGTGATGACTAACTGTCTTAAACAACTTTATGTTTGCTATGGAAACAACCTTGTTTGTGCTTACATGTTTCAAATGACAATTATGTTCTTGAGTATTAATCATAAACTTCAATTAATATGCATTTACATTTTTATTTTTCCAAATACCCTAAAGCTTATAAATAAATACTGCTCTTTTCTAAACTCAAGTAATGTACAAGCGAACTAAGAAATATCAGGACCTCCACTTATGATCACATGAATGAACTAAGAGTCATGTGTTTAGTTTGTTAGGGTTGGTAGCTTTGATTATTTTCATTACATATTCATTGTTCCCAAGAATAATATGTAGATGCACATGGTTGACAACTTTCTCTTTGAAAACTTAACAGTTTAAAATAATGACACTCAGAACATCTACATTCAAAGGTAAAAACATGACCTCAAGCCTGAGAAGAGCCATGAAAACGAAGGTGAGATATGATGCTTTCCTAGTACTATTTAAAGGGTTGACTTTAAAACATTCAAAATCAAATCTTTTCAGGACATCACTTCTACATATTGGGTTAATGTGTGAATTTCCATGCCTATAGTTCTCTGATCTTGACATTATTAATAACAATGGCATGGATATTTTCACAATATTCCAGAAACTAGGAATGTGATGTACTACAAGCATTCAAAAGGCAAGAAGGTAGTTTCAGTTCATTCACAGCCAAAGCATTCATCCTTAGTTTATAATTAGCAATGATTTGACAAGTGAAAACGTTATGACCTTCAAAAATACAGGTGGAAAAAGTCATGTGCGTGAGTTTACAGAAGACAAGTTTTGACAAGCAAGTCCTTACATGAATTAAAGGCTTTGTTGTATGCATCATTTTTAGATACTGTTCATCAAAGACCAGTTAGATATATAGTGCAACATATTTTCATCATAATGACATGCAATTTTTAACCAACACAATGCAAGCATAAGTAATGGGTAAGTGGGAAAGGAGACTGATACTGGCAGTTTTAAAACAGTCACGTGGATCATACCACCATGAAACAATGGATACTACATTTGACCTGCTGTGCTGTTGAGGCCTCGTCCTTCTCCACCTCCAGCAGTATCTGCATGTATTCAATAACATCAAATCCCATTCCCATTCCATTAGGAAGTGGCTGTACAACTTCCACACTGGCCTATACATCAGGATTGAAGGAGGACGATGCAGTGAAGCAGAGTACAGCCACTTGAGATTCACTCATTTTGGAACACAGATACTTTGCTCTTCCCATCATGGGAGTGTGAAAATTTTGCAAACGTAATACAAGGTCTATGAATTTTTGTTAAAGAAGATTCATTTACTGATCTGTGATCATTAGTGTGCTTACAGCAATGTGATAAACCTAATTTCAGCAGGTTTGTTAAGCAATACATTGCCTTGCAGGAAAGTAGTCTTTTAGTTTGTATATAGGCAGTTAACTGAAAATGCATGCAATTTTTTATCCCTGTGTGTCGTAAAAGGCGACTAAAAGGGTAGAGAATGGGAGGCTGGATATCCTCCCCTCCTGTTTTTTTACTTTTCCAAAAGAAGGAACAGAGAATGGGGCCAAGTGAGGATTTTCCTTCTAAGGCTCAGTCCTCTGCTCTTAATGCTACCTCACTAACGTGGGAAATGGCGAATATGTATGAAAGATATATATGATCATTTATGCATATAGTGATAATTTAATTTCATAACAACTGTACAGATTTAATAGCAGTTTTATCTTTATCTTATATTCTTTGTATATTCAAGTTTAATCATAATTAATGCATTTTTGTTTCTCAGACAAGAGTTAAAATGTGGAGGGTAACTACACTGACATGTAGATCATCCTGTGTAAATTAATGATACCCAAGTCACCTTGACTTTTGAAGTGAGTCATGCTTCCCGTACAGCCATCATGTTTCTCTCTCTTTTTCTATCTCACACGTACACACACACACACACACACACACACACATGGGGGGGTTGTAGGACATCCAAAAATAACACTATTACCACATCCTCCCAACCTGCTCAATCTCAATCCTGTTAGATATACTTAGGAAAATGATCACACAAAGTGAGGTTTGGTCGACAATGTCATCTAAATATTAGCAAACCTATTGGCCCATGCAGAAGCTGTGCAAAAAAGCTCCATTGCCTAGAAAGATGGGACTCGGCTGTTGAGCTTATACAAGGCTAAATGACACAATTAGTGATGTAGGGTCCATACAAAAAGTACTAATTTGACAAGGATATGCTGGATTTATAAAATATACTGATTATATACTGTTGATTTTCCTGTTTTCTTATATCATCTCATGCTCTTACCATATTAAAATGAAAAAAAGTTTTCAAAGAAAAATAATTATATAACATTAAAATGAACAGCAAAGGAAATATCTAAGTTAAAGTGAAAATGACATTAATAAATGTTATCATATAAGAATAAGAATTAAGCTAATTTGGAAAGAAAAAAGCTATGCTACTGCCAACCCATGAAAATCTTTAGTAAAATACTGAGCACGTAGATGACACCACTCTTTAGCAATCATCCAACGGCTGCATGAGTCAGCCTGGTAATAGCCTTTTACAGACTGCTTCCCTTGTCCCTAAATGTTGATAACCACCACTATGTTTGCAATTATCTAGTACTCCAGTTATATAGATTTTGTATGACTATATATTACATTCATGCTTAGAAAATCTTTTCAATATTTCTAAATAAAAAATTTCATAACCTTAACGGACACTAACTTAAACAGTAGAAACAGAAAGTCACAGAACAGAAAAATTGTTCTTGAACTATCAGATATACAGTATTGAAGGAAAGGAAGATAAGATGCACAAAGCTTGAGGCTTTATGGTGCAAGAAAATATATGAAAACTCTTGATCCTGAGTTTCAAAATGTATGCTATAGCAAGGGTCCTAATACTCTTTTTTTCGCTTGTACACAGAATATGTTCATAATACCTTCACAATACCAGGTATCATTAGCTTAAACTAGCTAGTAACATAATTCTGAGGCAGAGTTGCTACTCTAACATAATTTACTTGGAAATGATGAATTACTTATTCACAGTAAGTTCTTAGGCCATTTAAAATGTTATTTCTATTATTGGTAGGGTTAATATCTTACTATTTATACTTTAGCTGGGATGCATATAGTCACTAACTGATGGTAACATCTGCTCCCTATACCAGTCTTCATTAATAAGATGACAGAGTTCCCCTATACCAGTCTTCATTAATAAGATGACAGAGTTCTGTCTTAGCCAGTTCAGTGTGGAAAATTAATAGTTTCACTCTTCAAAAGTAATACAGACCATTGCGTATTACAGGATAAAACAATCAGAAGATACTGCTCTGCTAATTTGGGTTACTATTACAATGATTAGTTTGTATTACCCATTACTGAGTTGGAGTTGTTAATTTCCAACTTCTGCTAAGAGAATAACCTTTAAATACATGTAAAGAAAATCTAACAAGAATTTCACTCAAATGTCACTGGTTTTCAAAAATCTATGATACTCTAGTTCACTGGAAGAAAAAAATTCTTCCAACTACATGCACCAGCAGACATGGTTGATTAGGGAGACTCAAATCATACTCATTTGAATAACTGAGCATAACTGCTATAACACACCTTCACAGTATAAAAAAGGAACTGATTCTGCTGTCATCCATGCCTGTCCCACACAGAATTCATTTGATAGAAGTAACTCCGGCAAAAAATCAGTATAAAGAAAAGCCCGGCATAAAACTTTGATAGAACATTAACACATCAAAAACTTACCCCATTGAGCAGTTTTACTTTTCAACATACAAAAAAATACAAAATGGCCATACTCCCATGGTAAATACCATTCATATGAAACTGTGTATACAATGGCTGTTTCCATTATACATTCTATACAGTGACTTCTCAAATTCCAGTTTACACAAAATTACTGAATGTAAAGTCAAAACTGTACAAATATAGTAACTTTTCTATTCCATACTTATTAGAAAAAAAAATTCTTTAGGCTGGCACTGCACTAAATCTCACTACCAGTCAGACACTGCCCTTGCTAACAGAAGTGACAATCCAACAGAAATTCTTGTAAAAAAGTTTCTATATGATGGCCAATGCACAACTCAAATCATCTCAGCACAAGAGATGCTTAGGTCAGCCGGGTAATTATGATGCCACCTATGATCTGAGTTTATATATACATCAAGACAGAAAACCTTGGAGCTGCATATTCTTGTAACATTGCAAAGTACAATGACATAGGGCATCTTTCATCAAAATATTGCACTATAAAGAAATCAGACGCTCTTTGCAAAATTCTTCAATAAAAATTCTCTAAGGTTAGTGTGATACGTAAACTGAGCGCCAGAACATAACACAATAGTAATCATATTCATTATAATAAGACTCTAAAATGCAGGAAAATAGACAGGTAATATTATTTTTTACAATGTGCCTTAAGACTCACAGAGTCATACAGTATTATATAGCTTGAGACTTCACAAGGAGGAAGAGAAGAAAAATATTTGCTCTCAGAATTAGGCAATTAATAACCATTCATTCCCACAGGCAGTTAAAAGAAAAGATTAGTTCACAAAATCTTATTTTTACATGCCTAACTAGTTTTCATTTTGAAATGGATGAAAAGAAGCCATCACATATCATTCAAATTTATCACATCAATGTGAATCGCATAGAAACACTAATCAAACATATACGTATTCTACAACTTTGCACACATGGACATATTTTTTATGTTATTAACTTTGATACATACCTACATACATGCAACTTGGGGAAATCTAGCCATTTCTCATTCTTGTATTAAATCATAAAAACTCTGTTGAACCCATATAAGTGTACTATGTAATCTACAAAGTGTGTGATGAGTCGGCTGCATTTTGGCATAGTTAATATGGGGCATCGACCATGCGTAGTAAATAAAGCTGCAGTCGATTATGATGACGGCCAATAGGGAGACTCCAGGAGACCGACGGAGGAGTTAGCCTGGGTTGAAGACTTGCCCCTTGTTCTAACAGGTGCTCCTTCGTGATTAGTAAATCTCTGCAATACTTAAGATCAAGGATATGTTTTGATTTCAAGAATTTTGCAGCAATGTCCAATGCCGTATCTGCAAATACAAGATCATTTTGTCACTCCAAATAGCCTCTGCTCCCACTTCCTTCATGGACATCCAAGTCCAGTCCAGTTACTCTTGCTCTTACCACATATACAAATCACCTTGAACTAAAATCAGACCTTTCTTTCTATCTTAGTCAAAGATGACAGAACTTTCAATGCAGATCAGTAATTATTCAGCTTGCTTATACCTCCATTCCGCCAATTTGTCTCCTGTATAGTGGTGTTCTTCCCAACATGTCCGTCAACCCCCACTCACCACATGACTAGGTTAGCTCCCAGACCCCAAGTGGCTGGCTGGCTAGCAGCGGCACACCTCTTCACGCACGCCACCTTATTTGCTAAAAATGGCACTTGCTCCCACCACCACAACTTACGCCATTCACTTACTCCACTATCGCTTGACAGCCTCTGTCTGGCATGTTCCTGAGGTGGCATTTTTCTACACAAAGGCAAATTTATCTCTAATGTTACTTGATGTCAACTTGTTCAATACTTCAATCAAGTGATGTTTATCAGAAGTCTGAGGTGTTTCTCCCTTGAGTTACATTAATATGGAATTATTTATTAAAATCCATCAAGCTGAATTCAAGTGACACTAAAGATGACCATCCTCAGTGGCACCTTTAACCACACCACCATACTGCTCCTTGGCACTCATGCCATCACAGCCTTGGCTCTGGCACTGTCTGCACATGTGTGAGCTACCAAGTAAACAGCAGCATCTCCCACAACTAAGCTCCTGCTGCATTTGCTTAGCCCACTGCTTGCCTGAGACATGGCTGCATGCTACACATAATTGTGTGCACACAGCCTTATGTATACAACAACGCACATGCACTGGGGTCTCTGGAGGGGAGTACTAAACTTGTACACAGACACAGAGAGTCAGCTTAGCCTCTAGACACTGCAAAAGGCCTCTAGAACTCAGCAAACTCCTTGGCACATTTTTCTGTGGAGGATATACGAAGGGCTTCCTCCTCATAGTCGTCAAAGTTGCTGGTATCTCCAGGCCCTTTGCACTTGGGAATAAATGGTGCTTCAACCTAAAATTGAAAAGTATTTGTCATAATACAATAATGGTAAACATACAACACAAAAAATTATATCATGACCTAAAATTATTTTGAAATAATTTAGAGTTAGATATTTATTTCTAAAATTATGCTGTTAAAAATATATAATAGGGGATAAAAACTACTACCTTCCTTTTCTGTGCGTATGATGGGAGGTAATTAAAAAAGGGGCTGCAAACCCTATCTTCCTTGTATTTTAATTTGTGAAGTTGCAACAGAAGAAGGAGCCAATCAAGTAGTGCTCATCCTCCTTGAAGGCTCAAGTTGGGATGTGTGGCTGTAACCAGGATGTGAATGGAGATATGTAGCATGTATTTTGAGCAGAGAAACCTGGTACGTTCTGGCTCTGAGTAAAATTATGCTCAAAATGACTGTGTATGTCCTAGGGGTAAAGTCTTGACAGTGTGATGGTGAGGACATATGGAACTGAGCCCCAAACAGATGGAAAGTGTGTCTGTAAATCTGATGCAAGGTATCATGTTTTAATGATGGATGATCTGAGTGCAAGAATGGGCGATGTGGCAGAAGAGGGTATAAATGAGGCGTATGGGAAACCCCATGTGAATGAAAACAGTGAACAGCTTGTGGAGTTGTGTGGTGAAAAAGGACAGGTAACTGGGAATATATGGTTTAAAAAAAGGGCCATATATAAGTACCAGTACATCAGAAGGGTTAATGGTGAGTGGGCTTTAGTGGATTATGTACTAAATTATTGGAATGGTGAAGAGATTGCATGTAAATGTGCTGAGGACAGGTGTGGGATGTCTGATCACTTCTTGGTGGAGGCAAGAGTAAACTGTAAGGCAGGAAGCAGACAGTGAAAGTAAGTGAGCTTAGAAATGGGGCATGTGTCCAGAAATACCAGGAAAGATAGGGTGAAAAGGAAAGCACAAATAAATGAAAGTAGGGAGTGAGTGATGAATGAGAGGTATTTAGGGAAGCAACACTTACATGTGAAGACATGTGGCATGACGGAGAATGGGATAAGGTCATGTAAAAGTAAGTAATGAGTGATGGGATATGGAAGTTGTTAGTGAAAGTAAAAGAGTGAGGTGTATGGCATTACTTGTAAGGAAGGGGTGTGAATGCTTGGGAAGTGTACAAGAGGAAGTGACAGGAAATGAAGTGGCAAATATGAGTTGGGGTGAAAGAGCATTGGCAAACTTCAGGGAGAATATACATATATTTTTGAGGGAGATGAGCAGTGTGAGGAGAACAAAAAGGAAGCAGCTGTGAAAAGAACAAATGGGGAAGTGGTAACAGGCAAAGACAAGTTGGAGTGAGTATTTTGAAGGACTGCTGAATGTGTTAGATGACAGATGAGGGGTATTTGGAGTGTGGAGGTATGCAAAGCAAAAGAGTCATGGCAAGTGAGCCTACAACAGACAAAAAAGTGGTTTGGTGAAAAAAGAAGAGCTTGTGTGAGATGAAGTATCTCAAAAGTGGCTGAAGTAGATGGGATTGCACTTGAATTTCTCAGGGAAGGGGGTGAAAGTGTTGTTGACCAGTTAGTTAGGATTTTTAAAGTGTGCATGTGAAGTGCCTTTAGACTGTATTGTATATTTTTGTAGTATAAAGGCATGGGGGGACAAACATGAATATTCAAATTACATAAGCTAAAGTGTTGAGTATACCTGAAACATTTTTAGGGAGAGTGGTGACATACAGAAAGCATCAAATTGGGGAGGAAGAATGTGGCTTCAGGAGTGGTATAGGATGCTTCAATAAGGTGTTTGCTCTGAAGAATCTGTGCAAGAAATACTAGAAAGACCAAGGATTTGTATGGCATTTATGGATCTGGAGAAGACATGAGGTAGGCTGATAAAGATGCCTTGTGGAAGGCGCTATATGGTGTGGAAGGAAAGCTACTAAAAGCAGAGTTTTCATCAAGATAATGAGATGTCATCATGGCTGTTTAATTTGCTTATAATAGTGTGGGTGGTAAATGGGAGGGTCTTGGGTACCTGTGAGGTATCATTTGCTGTTTATAGATGACTTATCTCAGGCAGCACACTCAAGTGAGAAACCGGAGAAGTTGGCGTCTGAGCTTGAAGTGTAAGTGAAAGGACGAAGTTGAAAGTTAATGTGAATAAAAGGTTATGAGTTTCAGCAAAAGGGAGAGACAGTTTGGGTCGAGTGGTCACATGAATGGTGAGAACCTGGAGGATGTGGAGTGATTTACATAATAAGTAGTGAACCCTGCAGTACTGCAGTGGATGGAATTAAGCTGAAGTGAACCACTGGATGGGTGAGGGTGTGTGGATATAGTACACAGTCTATAAGGGCAAAAATGGGTAGATTTGATGGTACAATAGTCATAGTCCCAACAGTGTGAGTTGCTCCTACATGTAGAAGAATGGAAGAGGATGGATGTGCAGGAAATAAAATTCTTGAGGACAATATTCTTCTTCAA
This sequence comes from Panulirus guttatus, assembly GCA_032361385.1. Lineage (NCBI taxonomy): Eukaryota > Metazoa > Arthropoda > Malacostraca > Decapoda > Palinuridae > Panulirus > Panulirus guttatus. The sequence goes on from JAUUDW010000034.1 coordinate 10,358, forward strand.
AGCACATCATTATGAGGCAAACCTTCTTAATGGGTTTTCTTATTAGCTATACCATATGCCTTTCCTAGATCCATAAATTCTGCCTACTCTTCATTTTAACAAGATTTAATCTGTTATCCATCTCAGTATAAAATCTGAGTCTACACACCCTAATTCCTTTCCTAAACACACTTTGTCTTCCAACAATCCAGGATTCACTAATTCCTATAACACAATAAAAAAACACTTCATATACCTTGCCAACAATGCTAGGAAGACCCATTCCTCTATAATTCTCTGTGACTTTTACTCTCTCTACCTTTATGGAATGGAACGATTACTGCCTGCAACAAGTTATCTGGCAAATGAGCACTTGTCCACGATTCCATACCAGCTTTTTCATTCTTTAATGTTCTTCTCACCTCTCAAATGTATTTTTTTCTCTAAATATCAACTGACAATCAGCTCTAGTGCACTTTTTCCACCTCCTATAACCTTCCTCCTTTGCTAGTCTTCTTCCAGACTTGTCTAGTGCAACCTTATGCGTTAAACTTCTCTCTCCAGCACTTACAGACTTCATGCTTTGTCATAAACATTCTCCCAGACTTGGCTGGTACAAATGCATCCTTACACACACCTCTTCAGTATATATCTGCCTCCCTCAAAAATAGCTCGTTTTTCTTCCTTTACACTCATTCATTCTTCTCTTAAGACTCTTATTTTTTTCCTTTTATTAAAAGAACCTTCTCGTTAACTTTTCTATTTGAAACTACATTTTGCACTCTTGCCCTTCATCGTTTTATTTTCTAGAATTCTTGTCATCTTTTAAACTTTTTCTCCTCAAGCAACATTCTTACCAGTTCATATCAGAACTGTACTTTCTATTCCACAATCAGTAGTTACAATGCTCCCTACATTTATGACAGCCTCTATTAATCAATGAGCTGCCTCCACATGAACTCCTCTCTTAAGTATGAATACATATATGTGTATATGCATGTGTATGTATGTATATATGTTGGTATGTATATGTATGTATTGTGCATAAATGTGCATGTATGTATATATGTGTGTATATGACTGGATGGGTCTTTCTTCATCTGTTCCCTGGAACTACCTCGCTAACGTGGGAAACAGCGATCATGTATAACAAATAAATATAAATAAAAATAAATATAAATATGTACAGAGTATCAGATTGGGGAAGAGCTGTGTGGTTTTAGGAGTGGTAGAGGATGAGTGAATCAGGTGTTTTGCTCTGAAGAATGTATGAGAGAAATACTTAAAAAAACAAATGGATCTGTATGTAGCATGTATAGATCTGGAGAAGGCATACGATAGGGTTGACAGAGAGGCTTTGTGGAAGGTATTAAGAATATATGGGGTGGAAGGAAAGCTGCTAGAAGCAGTGAAAAGTTTTTATCAAGGGTGTAAGGCATGTGTACGAGTAGGAAAAGAGGATAGTGATTAGTTCCCAGTGATGGTCGGTCGGCAGTAGGGGTGTGTGATGTCCCCAAGGTTGTTTAATTTGTTTATGGATGGGGTGGTTCGGGAGGTAAATGCATGAGTTTTGGAGAGAGGGGCCAGTATGCGGTCTGTTAGGGATGGGAGGGCTTGGGAAGTGAGTCAATTGTTGTTCGTCAATGATGCAGCACTGGTGGCTGATTCGAGTGAGAAACTGCAGAAGTTGGTGACTGAGTTCGGAAAAGTGTGTGAGAGGAGAAAGCTAAGAGTAACTGTGTATAAGAGCAAGGTTATCAGGTTCAGCAGGGCTGAGGGACAAGTTAGATGGGATGTGAGTTTGAATGGAGAAAAATTGGAGGAAGTGAAGTGTTTTAGATATCTGGGAGTGGACTTGGCAGCGATTGGAACCATGGAAGCGGAAGTGAGTCATAGGGTGGGGAAGGAGATGATGGTTCTGGGAGCGATGAAGACTGTGTGGAAAGAGAGAACGTTATATCGGACAGCAAAATTGGGTATGTTTGAAGGCATAGTAGTTCCAACAACATCATATGGTTGTAAGGCATGTGCTATAGATAGAGTTGTACGGAGGAGGGTAG
>JAUUDW010000034.1:22972-33072 GCA_032361385.1 Panulirus guttatus
CGCTTCTCCTTGTTCCCTCCACCTCTGAAACATATATCTTCTTTGTCAACCTTTCCTCACTCATTCATTCCATATGTACAAACCATTTCAACACACCCTCTTCTGCTCTCTCAACCACGCTCTTTTTATTACCACACCTCTCTCTTACCCTTACATTACTTACTCGATCAAACCATCTCACACCACATATTTTCATCAAGTATAATAAAATAATATATACATATATTATCCCTGGGGATAGAGGGGAAAGAAGACTTTCCATGTATTCCCTGCATGTCGTAAAAGGCGACTAAAACTAAACAGGGAGGGAGCAGGGGGCTGGAAATCCTCCCCTCCTGTTTTCACTTTTCCAAAAGGAACAGAGAAGGGGGCCATGTGAGGATTTTTCCTTTAAGACTCAGTCCTCTGTTCTTAACACAACCTAGCTAATGCAGGAAATGGCGAATGTGTGTGAAAAAAATATACATATATATACCTGGCTTACTTTTCCAAAAGAAGGAACAATGAAGGGGCCAAACAAGCTAAGGCTCAGTCATCTGTTCTTGACACTACCTCACGTATGCGGGAAATGATGAATATGAATGAAAAAAATATATACAGTATATACCCTAGCCTGTGCCAGGCACCCATTTTATCAACCAACCCTTAGGAATGGTTGAACAGTTGGGTTGACGACAGACTAAATACCGTAACCAGGATCCAAATGTATGGTCATAACCCTGTGTGGCCCGTGAGTGCATTGCAGTCACCAGCCCTAAATGCTACACCACGAAGGTCAATATATGATAGAAAAACCCTAATACATTGTGAATCCTCTGCAACTTACTACTTTATGCTCTTCCGTGGAATCTATTCATGAAGACCAATAAGCAACATAAAATCCTGTGTACTAAATAATGCTCCTGATGTCCTTAAGATCCCTTGCTTTAGGCAGATTCCATGACTGCCACCATTATTTGGACATATGAAAACACAAATTGATAATTGTTACTAATAAACTCATGTACTTTCATTTCATCTTCTGTGTGTAGTTTTTCTAAAGATTTTCCCAGCTACAGACATAGACATACCAATACCCAGTAATATATCAATAGGAAACCAGAATGTAGGAAGGGAAAATAGGGAAGATAGTAACTAGCCATGGAAGAATGATCACGCCAATAATAGCCAGTTTAGGCCAGTGATTCTAGCAACCACTTTTTTTCTGTTCTAACCAGAACTTGAACCTCTGGTTCTCATGTACCCCGTTTATAAATTTTCATTGGAAGACAGATGGCAAGCAACAGTGCTGACAAGAAAAGGCTAAGGCAAAAGCATACTGTGTGTTTTCCTAGAATACATAAATCTGAATGCTGGTCCGTCTATAATATGGTATTAACTACACCAAAAACTGGGCCATAGTAAGTAGTCAAGGTAAACTAGAACAGTCTGTGTGGCTTCTTTGAGGATGATAGGCTCTGTTTCTGGTAAATTATAATGACAGATAGAGAGAAAATTCTTGCAAAAGAGGCCACTGGTCATTTGTTCCTGACGCTATCTCACTCCAACAGGTGAAGCATACACACTTAAAAACATGAAAAATATATATCATATATGCAAGTATGCAGAAATATATGAGTAAATGATGGTCTTTTGTGTAAATTTGATGGCCATGGCAAATGAGAGGTATGTATAACGAATCTATGCCAGAACAACTTACACTCTTATCTGAGATATAGATAGATAGATAGATCAACAAAAGATCAAAGATTTGCATATAACTGCTGTTTTTAACCATTACCTCCAATCTTTTTAACCATTACCACCATCTGCATAAAGCTTAATAATATCAATTCAGCATTTGGTCTACCATCCTTACCATACAAATGAAAAATTTTATTCTTGTCCCTATCCATTTGCAGTTATCTAACAATATTTCAAAATACCTTCACTCCTTTCTTTAACACAACCATCTATATGACATCTCAACCATACAGTGCAGTACAATTCAACTCAATCCTATATGTCACCCATAACCACCCCTTACTTAACCAAACTATTCATGAGAACAGTTGGCATATACTACAATATAATGCAACCTAAACTGACCCTTTGATCATAACTGGGAATGCAGTTTTCCCATAACACAAAGTCATTCACTTTTGTGCTGTCATATGTACTACTTTGAGTAACTATGAACTATCATTTTTTCATCTTTTCATATGAATGGGACAGTGATATAGACGATATAATACTATTACATATAACACCAGGTTTGGACATATGGAGAAATGTGTGAAGAGAGATTAACAGAGAGAGTATTTGGGTCAGAAGGAGGAGACCAAAATGAAGATGGATGAAAGGACAGAGCGGAAAAGGTTTCACGTGCTCCAGGTTTCAATATGCATGAGCGTACAGCAAGCTAGAGACAGAGTGGATTGGAGTGATGTGGTACACAGGGGTTGACATGCTATCAATCAACTGAACCAAAGCATAAGAACCAGTCAAATGAAACCTCAGAAAGGTCTGTGAAACCTGGCTGTGGATGGGGGCTGCTGTTTTAATGTATAAAACATGACAGCTAAAGAGTAGATGTGAGTGAATAAGGCCATTTCTTTGTCTGTTCTTGGCACTACTTCACTAAAGCAGGAAATGGTGAGCAAATACGAAAAAATTAACCCTAGGACCATTATCATGGGGCTCCTGCAGCTTCAGTGCTGTGCTGCAGTCAGAAGCAGGAAAATGATGCATCTGTAGTCCCCAGCTTAGGGACAGGTTATGTTCCTGGACAATATTCCCAAGCTGAATATTCAAAGGTCAGAAAATATGAAGATATCAATAAAAATCCGCATACAATTAGAGCAAATAACTCTACCTACCTGGAATGATGTAATAAATATTCTTTTCTGAAATACTATTGTCAATAAAACATCTGTTACACAACATTTAATGAAAAATGCACATCTAAGTAGTTCCATGCTTCATAAGTATGAGTGACTGTTTTTATGTGAAAGTACAAATTACACAGCATTTAATGGAGCTCGTTTGTAGGTATGAGTGTTTGCACGTAGGACTTCCATAAGTCAAGAACTTTCAATACTTTGCTTTGTTAACTTACATGATACACCCTCACCAAAGCTGACTTTGCAGTCATGGCATAAACAAAATCATGTTAAGTCCAGTAACAACTAGACATCATTACAATTAATGAATTAGTCTTTATGAGTTTCATTTAGAAAATATCAGGCAAACCTTGATATTCCTTGATAAAATCATCTTCAAACTCTCATTCTTTAACATTACATATTCTTTATAAATAAATGATAATGTAGTAAACATGTAATATACAGCAAAACAGAAACTACATGAACTCTGATTATGATAATGCATACTGTAACACTCAGCATTCTACGAGATTTTCTTGGTGACTTACAGTCTCATACTTATCAAAGAGAACATATTCGATGAGTGAATCTCTATACACCAGTTATAATATAAACAACCTAAACCAGGTCTACTGATTATCCAAACAGTAATTTTCTTTTAATTCTGATTGTAAAACATGCCTTAGGTACTACAATATTACTGTAATTAAACAACCTATTACTCAACAATATTTCTCCACAGTAAAAGTTGCTAATTAAATGTTAAACAACTATTTCTACTATGATGCAAACAATTCAGAACTCAGTTTCCTTTCAAGTGAACCCAAATGCCATGCCCTTATTTCTATCCCAGATAAGGTTATTATAGCAAGCATTAAGTTAATATAAAATGCACTCTTAGTTTCAACTCTTCATTAATCTGACTGGATATAATAAAACATAACTGTGATGAAGCATCTAAAACATAATATCAATAACATTCAACTAACAAATGGTAGTTCTTCAATAAGGTCTACTGTTAAGTGAGACAAAATTATTTTTAAATTAACATTCTCATACATAAGGTATATTGCATTACTGAGTTTGTGATTTAAAGGGTGCTCAAAAAACAATAGGTATTTCTTTAACCAGATCAGATTAACAAGACAAGCATCAAGTGTTAAAGGGTTAGTATGCAAAGCTGACTAAATGGAAATATACAGCTAAGTATCTGTTCCATAATTCATTGCAAGTGAATCATCCAATGCAGGTGCATGAAGATGCTAAAGTACACCACTTGCCTAAGAAAGTTCTCCCCCAACAACACTAAAGAAACAAAAAGAATATACAGTAATAGTAGGATTAACCATGTATGTGCAGGGCTCTACATCTAAGAGAAGCTAAACCATGAATGCCGTGAGTTGCGTGCAGACTTTCTATTAGCTAATAGAGTCCGCTTACTCTGGTTGTCCTGTGGCCTCAAGGTTCGTTCCAATACCGTATTAATAGCTTGCATCCATCGTGATCTCTCATCTGATGTAGGTGCAGACATCACATAAGTGCGCTCAGGTGTAATGAGGGAAAAGGAAAAATCTTGGTCCTTACAGCCTCTTGGAACTCCTTCTTTAATACTGTAGTTATCATCCTTATATCCAAGGAATATTTCTCCTCTAGGGTATGCATCCTGAAATTGTCCATACTGTGTATTAATGATACATAAATAGATGATACCTTGGGTCCTACAATAGTAATATATCACCTATTACACACATCTTTCTGATGCTTAAGCCAAGAACTTGTACTAGATTCAGATCTGGTCCCTTAACTTTTTCATGACAATTAATGCAACGTCAGTGACTTGAATGTGGCCATTATTTACCTTGGAGACCTTGTTTTTGATCTGCATGGCAAAAATTTAAACTTCCCATTCTCCATGAGAAATCCAAGCAGTCATAGCTCACTACCTGTCAGTCAACCAACACACATGGAGGGATGCAAACAAGCTACAAAATGCCCAGGTCTCACCAATAAAGAACTCAACAGTTAGTGCAGGGAAGTCAATACAGGGAATTTGATAGTCAAGATGTAGACAATCCCGCATTCATTACAGATGATGATTTTATGGTGCAGGAACTTAGTGAAAGTGAGAAAGAGGAGGATGGTGGTATGGTTTGTGGTGGCAAACCCACCACCACTACAGGTCCCTCCTGGGAAACCACTCCTGAGGTATCAGCATGAATTTGATCTGAGACATAATCTATCCTAAAATACATGAATCACAACAATGTAAATGCAAGAAAACAACCAGATATCATATTTACAATAGTGTAGAAGCTAGAAATACAGAGACTTCTCAATTTATGCACATTTGATTTACACCACTTTTAGAATAATGTGCATAGTCCATTTTAACCTTTATATAATTTACGTGGGCTTAAGTTTGGTGTATTGCAATCATAATTGGGTGGGCAGCGTAGGGGTGTGACATTGTCAGTGCCATGTGAGAAGCACACTTATACATGACTCAGATATAGTCTATAGTCATGGAATGCTGCAGTGTACTGTATGTTGCAAATGTTTGGCTACCTGCATCATGTCATCAAAGCACCTTTTAGGTTCTCCTGATACTAGCAGTATTAAGAAGCATAAGGCCATCACAACTGAAGTTAAAATGGTTATGCTCAAATACTATGAGAAAGGTGAATGAACAACTGATATTCAGTGTTCCCTTGGACTTAGTGAATTTACTATACAGACAACTCATGATAATGCAGAGATCAAGGACACTCGCAAGAGTGGAGCATTAATCACAATATCTAATACCTCTTTTACCAAATTTCAATTATGAAAAGAATGAAACAAATGCTGAGCACATGGACAGAACACCAAGGGCAAGTGCATTCACTCACTAGCAAGACATTAGTTAAAGCATTTCACCACTGACCTTGCTCTTGCTATATTTGATGAGGATAACCCAAACACAGAACGGAGTTCAAAGGTGACCTGAAATCTCCGAGCTGACATCAAGGACTATAAAGAAATCCACCAATGAAGACTAAATAAACAACGCTAGATTTCTTTCTTAAGAAAAAGGACACTCATAAGGAGGACCAGCAATCGACATCTAGTGACATAATAGCTGAACTCACTTAACCATCAGCACCACTTTCCCCAAATACATCATCTGACCCAGATGACCCCCTTCCCCAGTAACTCCTCCACTTATCTCCTCTCTGTCCATCAGCACCATGCAGCAGTTCAGAAACAACAGTAAAAGTAAGTGTTGGAGTTAAGTTTGTTATTGTCTGCTTTTATTAACAGAATTCATTGGACATTCTGTATATAGTAGTATTCTATATTTCCTGGTACCTGTATACTGTAGGAGGTAGTAGTTGGTAAGCAGCCAGCAACCAGGGAGGTATATTACCAGCACTACCTGCCAAGATATCAGGAGGGTTAGTGATGGCTGCATAGTGAGCCAGCACTTCAGTGGTTGTCAAGCTGCATTCCTCTAACCCAGGTAGTTGTCTTTTCTTTCTGTCTTTCCCACACATGGACTACTGGCATTCTGTTCACAACATACAATTTTTCCTTGTCACTCATAACACTTGACAACACTTAACTCACATAGCTCATTCTACATAACTAGATTTTCCAGTGGTGAGCACTATATGCTAGCCCTGCCTTTTGCCAAAATGGCAAGGGCAATAGATAGAAGTAGTAGGTAAGAACATCTAGGTAAGAGCATTAGGTAGACATACTAGATAGGAACATCAGGCAAGAGCAATAGGTAGAGTAGTCAGCAGGAACATTAGGTAAGAGCCTCTGAAAACACTGCACTAGACTTGTCATTTGCCAGTAGCCTGTTAAGGGTGAGGCACTAAAGGCTAAGAAGCGGCACTGGAGTTAACTAGTTATAGAAACTCTATTGCTGTGGACACCCCCTTGAGGGAGTTCCAGAAGGGAACAGGAGTCAGAGATATAGATGAATAAATAGATAGGTAGCATATACTGTAGCTTTTCACTGGTATAGTATTTGGTTCTTTCTTATCAATAATTGAAGCCCATGATCTCCATTACTTACATTATATGACTTGCACATTTTAGATTTATTTATTTATTATATTTGATCGCTGTTTTCCGCGTCAGCGAAGTAGCGCCAGGAAACAAAGAAAGAAAGATCCATTCACTCACATACACATATATATGCACAATACATACATATACCTACCAACATATACATATATACATACATATAAATACACATGCATATACACATATATACTTGTAAATATTCATACTTGCTTATCTCTATCCATTCCTGACGCCACCCCGCCTCACGGAAATAGCATCGCCAACCCCCTGCGTCAGTGAGGTAGCGCCAGGAAACAGATGAAACAGGCCACATTCGTTCACACTCAGCCTCTAGCTGTCATGTGTAATGCACTGAAACCACAGCTCCCTATCCACATCTAAGCCCCGCAGAACTTTCCATGGTTTACCCCAGACGTTTCACATGCCCTGGTTTTTGATTTACATGACCAATTTCAAGAACATAACTATAGCATGAATCGTGAGGCCATTGTACAACCAAATGTATGGTGTTTAAGCTGTGGAAGTATGCAAAGTGAGAGAATCATGGCAAGTGGTGTGGTGAAAAAAAAAAAAAGGGGTGGTGAGAGCTTTGCATGAAATGAAAAGTGGCAAGGTGGCTGGAGTGGATGATGATGCAGTTGAATTTCTTAAGGATGTGACCATGTTGTCAAGTGGTTAGTTAAGATTTTCCATGTGTGTATGAATCATGGTAAGGTGTCTAAGGATTGGTGGACTGCCTGTATAGTGCCACTGTTTAATGAAAAAGGGGACAAAGGCGAGTGTTCAAATTAAAGAGGCATATGTTTGAGACAAGCGAAGAATAATGTGGTTGCAGGAGTCATAGATGTGTGGATCTGGTGTTTCCTTTGAAGATTGTGTGAATAAGTGAAAAAAGGATAACTATGGGAGTATACGTGCAAGAGGGGGAAAGAATAAGGAAAAGGGGAAAAACAAGGAGAAAATGGAAGGATGGAGTGAGGGACGGTTTTGAAGGTTCAGGTCCTGAATATGCAGGAGGTTGCAAGGCCTAGAATGGATAGAGCAAATTGGAACGATGTGGTTTACAGAGGATGACATGCCGTCAGTTGGCTGAACAAGGGTATATGAAGCAATCAAGGGAAACAATGGAAAGATCTGTGGGGTCTGGTTGTGGATAGGAGCCTCTGATTTTGGTGCAATATACATGACAGCTAGAGAGTGGATGTGAGCGAATGGTGCCATTTCTTTGTCAGTTCCTGGCACTACCTTGCCAACACAGGAAATGGCATGCATAAGAAAAATAAATCTAGAACTGGGACTCACATCAATGATCTCTAAATCTGAAGATAATATAAAATAAGATAGTACAACCATAAATGTGCAAGACTGTGCAATAATTCAAAGATATCTTAACATCAGCAGAGCAGTAAAACAAATGGCAGACGAAATCTAATGTAGACAGATGCAAAGCTATGCACTTAGGATATGAAAATACAAAGCATACCTATGAAAGACTTGGAAATCAGCTAGCTAAAGTAAATGAAGGAAAGGATCTTGGGAGTTATTCATCAGTAAAACCTTAAGAATACTAAACAGCATCTAACAGTAAGTTAAGAGACCAAATGATTGGTTTCATAGCTAGAATCATGAAATACACAATACTAGAAATTATTCTGTGCCTTTTTAATACTCTAATAAGACATCTTGAATATGCAGTCCACTTCTGGTCCCGAAACTACAGAAAAGATGAGGAAAAGCTGAAACAAGTACAAAGATGGGTAAAAAAAATTACTCCAGCTCTGAGAAATCTAACACATGAAGATACTCTAAGAAAATTAAATTTCTTTTCTCTTAAGAAGCATAGACTTCATGGTGACCTAAACCAAATCTTCAAAATTTTAATAAATTTGACAATGTATATCACAATCTTTTTGAAATACAAGAAAGCACAATTACTAAGACAAATATGTAATACTGATGAGGGAAACAATATCTATGCAAACACTTACACTGAACAGTGGAATAAGTTACCAATAAACCATGCTAATGCAAAGACATTAAATACCTCAAAGAAGCAATTAGACAAATTTTTCATTGGTTCAGATATCTATTGACTGAACACAAGGAAAAGAAATATACACATACTTATTAATTCCTTTTTCTCATTTCAGATCATTAGAATATACTACAATCCAGCAGAAGGTGGAATAGTGTAGAAGATTCTATGGTAAGGTTTTCCCTTTCATTCTATTCTGTTCAATTCTCTACAGGCTTACGTAACAAATGCATGGTGTTTCAATTCTTTTTCCTGCCAGATTATTATTGCTAAAGGGAATGGAGGGTTGGGAGAGAGCTCTCTTACTGTTCTAACCTTACTTCATCCACTCACAAATAGGAATAAGTTGGGTTACCTTCAAAACAGATCGCCAAGACATGGGCCATGAGGCCCTCTTTTGTCCTCAGACATTTCATTTCAAACACACCCATCCTCTTCCATTCTTCTGCATTCAGGGCCCAAAACCTATATTACTACTATTCATTATGGATAGTAAAAAAACTTTCAAACGTAGCCATCAACAGTAACTGGCAAATATCTAACCACACTGACACATAGCCAATCTTCACATACACCCTAACAATCAAGGAGCCAAAAAAGATAGAGATGAACATGATGTTAGAAAATTTTCAGATATGAAATATATAAACAATAAAACAAAGTCATACCATTGGGCCTTCATGATACATAAGCTTGCGATCATCTAGGATAAACCATCGTTTCCTGTATGCATCTCTCTCGTTTGGACCTGTCTTCGAAAGCCAACCCTCAATAACAAAGTCATTGGTAAGGTATGGCACCAGCTGTGGAGATGAAATCTGTAATTAGAAACAGATACAAACTCTACATACTTAACAGTGACCTCTGAAAAATGAATAGATGCAAAAGACAGTCAAAGAAAGGGAGACTGGCAGAAAGACCAACACACACAAAAAGCTTGAGTGCATAATTGTTCATTTTCACTGTACAGCGAAGTTTTACAATCATGGGGCTATTAGACATGAAAACTAAGCAGATGAGAAACTTCAATGGAGTATTAAAATAATTTCCCTTATAAACTGTCCCAGGCTAACTTCGAAACTTGACCCCCTTGCCCTACGCCGCAATGTTGGTTCACTTTCCCTTTT
>JAUUDW010000034.1:137664-150046 GCA_032361385.1 Panulirus guttatus
GGGGGCGAAGACACACCCAGGGGGCAGGCGGCAGGAACCGGGGGCATCACAGTACCCGGGCACAACATACGAACACGCTGCTGATACTGGCTGCTCCACTAGACACTCTACCTTTGTAAAATAAGCGAGGCTGCTTTAGCGGGTGAGTAGTAAAGAAAATATTAGGTAAAAATTCAGTTTCTAGTTGGTCAGCCAACTACTAGTGATCTATATACCTATAGTTCTCATTATGTCTACTACAGGTTGATGTGCATTCATGGCGCCCAGCTATAGGTCATTCAGACACACAAAAGAATGTTTGTCTGTACAGAGAACCCAAGTCTAATTATTACTAACCAGTACTAATGTTCCGATCAGGGTCTATAGGTATATGATCCCATGCGTCCACTGTTCCTCCCTACAGAGGAAATAATACACTGACTGAAAACCAACAGCAATACTCAATAAATCTATTCCCCCCTAGAGCATTAAAATTCTTCTGCTCTACATCTACCATTCTATTTACCAGGTCTAGAAGAAACCATTCACCGCGGCCGTGAGCTACCCACTAGAACGAGGCCGCAGCAGCAGCAACAGCAGTTGTGTCAGCAGCAGCAGCAGCAGCAACAGTAGCAGAATTGATGGGGTGCAACAGCAGGAGCAGCACGGAGCCACATCCTAGCTGGTTCCTGAAGCTAATACATGGGCCAGGAGAGGACCACCCAAGTCCTTGGGGACAGCAACAGAGGTGGCCAGGGGAAAAGTATGTAGGTTGGTAAGTGGAATGTCAGAGTGGCAACTCAGAGACAAAAGTATAGAGGTACGAGGCAACAAGAGCAAACAAGTAAGAGGAACAGTATAGAATCCTGAGGCCCTTGTCTTCAGAGCTATGTTGACACTCAGGGTGAGAATTATAGAGGTGCATCACAGGTGTTGACAAGCATGGCTAACCCCGAGCACATGTTTGCATGGTTGTGCCAGATCACATACGACACATTCAGTGGTTGGGCCTGAAATCCTGTGATGTTTGTGGCTGGACCAAAGCACCTATGACATCTTTAGGGATGGGATAGAGCTCTTATCACACATGCATGACTGGGCCAGAGTACCTGTCAAATGTAGGATAGGCTATATCACCTGTGGCATGGCAGAGGGTCTTTTCATGAATAGCTTTATCAACTTCACATTGGCTTATCAAAACTGGATAAAGTAATATTAAATGCCATGGTAAAGTCTTTTCAGCTTATTGTGAAAGATGAAAATCTACCTTCTAAACTTCTTTTAATGAGGATTATTGGATGCTTGAAGTGGATTATGCAAAATCAAAAGGATTAATAGCTGAATGTATCCAGATTGGTTCATTATAAGAAATGAGAGTTGACGGAGGTTCGAGTAAAGAGGATGGTGAAAGAGGAATAGAAAATGGTGTAAGAAGAGAGGAAGAGAGAGCCCCATGTAGTGGCACTCAGCTCTATATTCTGAAAGGTTCAAGGCAAGGTGAAGGTAGTTTGAGCCCTTAGGGCATGGCCCCATGGATGCCTCCCGCTGTTACACCACTGACACAACCGCCACTGCTGCAGTGGTCGCTGCCGCCACAGTGCCGCTGCATGAGGGAGCGAGACTACCTAGCGAGCAGAGGGCCGGGAAGGCAGCGTTCCGCGGGCCACTTACTTGGCAGCCGTGAGACCAACTTGAGGGGCCTGAGGACGCGGAACGAGCGGAGCATCCTCAGATCCACAGTTTGGCCAAAACTGTCCGCTGCAATTATTGTCATACCGCTGTTGTAGGGAGGGAGATACAGCCAAATACCATCACAGGACTCACTCAGCCAGAGGCAGCCACTACCAGCGCACCACACATGTACACATTCCCAACACTAGTCTTTGTACTTCAACCCCTTGAGCACAACAGTACAATTCATTAGCATGAATGTGTGTCCTTTGAGCATGGGAGTAACACCCTTGGTTACAGAGGGGAGGCCATTATACCCAAGGGTAGTACCACCTTGCTTAAGGGTCTCACTATAGTACTCAAGAATCATATACCTATGCTTAAGGTGATGAAGTTAGCAAATTATCCCTTTTACTCCACCCATTAAACATATAATTACTTTTATAAACTTAAAATAAACCCTCCCATTATTAGTGCACAGCTTCACAGGTGCGCTAGTGGACATCTACATAATAAATGATCTCTAGACTTTTGCTCTTACACATTAAATGACAATAGTGATGGAACCTGAATGTATCCTCTCCTAGTCTAACAATTTTGATGTATCCCATAAAAAGTCTATCAAAAGTCTCATTAACCACTTGAGCATGAAGGTACAAGCCTTGAGCATGACAGTACATTTCATGAACACCATGATGTAACCCTTTGGTGTGGTGACGTTTGACCTTATCCGGGCCAGGCCATCACACAATGGGCTATAATGTTGAGATCAAGGGTTGCACCGTTGTACTCAAGTCACAGTGACATACTCAAGGAGTTAAATCATATGAATCTGAATAGGGATACCCAGGCATGAGGGTAGTTGGTAGCCTGTGACTAACTGGTTCTTGTTAAGGGCCAATAGTATTAGTACTGTCGACATAAATAATAATGTTGGCTCCAGAGCAGGAAGGCCCCCTCATTACAATGGACAAACGACTTCACAGGAACAAACTACCTTCCCCCGTGCATCTGTTGGTCCATCGTTACAAGGGAACTATCCTGCTCAAGGATCCATGTCTTAAAAAGTCTGCACGAGGTCTCGATCAGCCTTGGCTTCAGCTGAAAGACAAGAATCAGAGGTGACAGCAGGGCGATGGTGACAGCTTGCAAGGAAATCTGTCACAAAGAAAATATTGTCAAAGTTCCTACATCATCTGAAAATAAAAATGGTAAAAGACTTACAGAGACCCCTAATATATTTTCATTAATACAGACAAGATGAAGATGCTTATCTAAAAATCATTCAATAATGCATCCTGAACTGACCTACACTTTGGTATAAATCTATTATGACATTATTATGACAGATGACTGAAGGAATGGTAACTATATGCCTCTAATGGGTATTAAGGGCCTAACAGACACTTTTAGTTCTTTATATCCCTAAATACATGATTATTTACATATTTTCTACATATCATTCAACTAAGCTGACAGATTTAGTCACCTAATTAAAGGCCAATGGCAGGGATAATACCTGGGATACCATTATAAGCTGAATGCTTATCCCTGCTATTAATTGTTCCTGTAGAGTCAATATGTGAATGTACACACACACACACACACACACACACAAGGTTAAAAGGCAGGGCAACACATGTGTAAAACTCTCCCCATAACACACACAATAATTATACACACACAAACACACACACACACACACACACAGCAGACTGCATACACAAATCTAAGAAGTTGCATGACAGTAGAGAATGTTCAAGAAATGAGGCCCAGCAGGAGTACAATACAAATAGGTAATTATACAGCATAATCAGGCAAGTGTACACACGCTCCTGCTATACAATTTCTGGGACCTTCCTCCAGTCATCCACAACAGGCTTAACTTTCCTAAGCAGTAAACAACAGCTCTGCCATCCTAGCAGCATAAAAGCCTCATCATCCACCAGCAGTGCACAACAGCCCCACCTTCCCCCAGCAGTGCACAACAGCCCCACCTTCCCCCAGCAGTGAACATACCTGTCTTTCCCAGCAGGGAAAAACAGCCTCATTTCCTCCAGCAGTGCACAACAGCCCCATCTCCCACCAGTTGTGCACACCAGCCCTAACTTTGTCAAGCATGACAAAACAGCAGTAACTTTCTCCAGCAAGGCACAACAGCCCTACCCTCCCCAGCACAGCAAAACAGTCCCAAGATCTACAGCAGTGCATAACAGCCCCATATCCCACCAGTAGTGCACAGCAGCCTTGCTTTTCCTCAGAAATACACAACAGCCCCACCACCAACCCAATGTACAACAGCCTCAACTTTCCCCAGCAATTTACAACAGCCCCATTTCCCCTACAATGCATAATGGCCCTGACTCCCTCCCCTCAAGCAGAATGCACAGTCATGCATCCCCCACACAGCAAACAACAGCCCCTCCTCCCTTATGCAGTTCAACAATATTCCAGCATTGCACAACAACCCTGCCTTTCCTTGCACTGCACCATAGCCCTCACTCCCAATGTGCAACAGTCCTGTTTCCCACCAGTAGAGCAAAATGGCCTCCTCTTCTATGGAAGTGCACAGCAGCCCTATTTGTCCCCAGAGAAGCACACAACCCCATCTCTGATAAAAGCCCTATCTCCCACCAGTATTGCAACACAGCCCTATTTTTTACTAGCATTGCAAAACAGACCCATCACCTTCCATCAGTGCAAAAAAAAAAAGCCTCCCTTGAAATGCACAACTGTTCCACACACCACCAGCAATGCACAACAGTCCTCCCTCCCACTTTCAAAGCAAAACAATCCCACCAGCAGTAAACAACAGGCCCACCCATGAGCAACTTATAGCAGCCTCACCTCCCCAGCAGTGCACAAAAGCCCCTACCTCCCCAAAGACAGCATAAAACATCCATATCTTTCCTCAAAAGTGCACATCAGCCTCATCTTCCCCAGCAGTGCAAAACAGCCCTACTAGATTATATAAAAACCCTGCCTCCCAACAATAGTATACAACATCTCCACCTGCAGTGCAAGATGAACACAACTCCCCAGCAGTAGCATAAAAATGCCCTACCTCCCCAGCATTACACAAAATTTGCCTCCCCAGCAGAGTAAAACAACTCTAACAGTTGTGGACAACACCTCCACATCCTACCAGCAGTGCACAAGAGACCCATCAGCAAAGCAAAACAGTGCCACTATCAATCTTTAACACACCTGCATCCTCTAGCATAACACAAGGGACATTCCTCCCAATAAAAGCAAAAAAGAGCCCTACTATAAGTGCACAACAATCCTGCCTATCCAGCAATGCATAGCGGCCCCATTCCACATCAGTAGTACACAGATGCCCCATCTCCCCAAGCTGTGCACTACAACCCTTCCTCTCACAACTGAGCACTAAAATCTTTCCTTCCCCTAGCAATGCACAATAGCCCCAACTACCATCAACAGTGTACAGCAACCTTTACTCTCCTAGCAGTTCACAAGAGCCCTGACTCCCTCCAGATTTGCACAACAGCCCTATCAGCAGTGAACAACAGCCCTGCATGCAGCACACAATGACCTTACCCCTGCAATGCATATCAGCCTCACCTCCCAGTGGTGCAAAACATCCCCAACAACTTGCCTCCTTCCTCCACTCCTTTCACTACATCCGCCTCCCTCCACTTCTTTCTCAACATCCGTCTCCCTCCTCTCCTTCTTCTATACCCACCAAACTCTTCTCCTTCCTCTACACCTGCCTCCCTCCACTTCTTCCTCAACACCCACCTCTCTACTCTCCTTCCTCTACACCTGCTTCCCTCCTCTCCTTCCTCTAAACCTACCAACCTCCTTTCCTTCCTCTATACCCACCTCTTTACTGTTCTTCCTCTACACCTGCCTCCCTCCCTCTTTACCCACCTCCTTACATTTCTTCCTCTAAACCTGCCTCCCTCCTCTCCTTTCTCTATACCCATCAAACTCCTCTCCTTCCCCTAAACCCGCCTCCCTCCACTTCTTCCTCAACATCCACCTCCCTCCTCTCCTTCCTCTACACCTGCACCTCCTTTCCTTCCTCTACACCCGCCTTCCTCTTCTTCTTGCTCTACACCCACCTTCTTCTTCTTCTCCCTCTACACCTGCCTCCTTACTGTTCTTCCTCTACACATGCCTCCCTATTCTCCTTCCTCTATATCCACCTTCATTCTCTCCTTCCTCTACACCCACCTCTCTTCTATCCTTCCTCTACACCTGCCGACCCACTGTCCTTCCTTTACACCCACCTGCCACTTCTCCTTCCTCTACACCTGCCTCCCTCCGCTCCTTCCTCTACACCTGCCTCCTTCCTCTCCTTCCTCTACACCTGCCTCCGTCCTCTCCTTCATTTGCAAACTAAAAACAATGTATAATATATATGATACAGTCCACTAGTAAGGCCTCATTTGGAGTTCTGATCACTAAACCTTATCAAAGATGAGGAGAAATTGAGCAAATTCACAAAAGGGCAATGAAACTAACCCCTGCATACAGAAATAATCCCTATGAGGAAAGAATCAAAGACAAATTACTTTATTTAAAAAAAGTGCAGACTTTGGGGAGGCCTGAAAAGTGTTCAAAATAGAAAATAATTTGGCAACATATCATATGAAAATTTCTTCTCTTTAGACCGATTCAATGACCAGAAATAATGGTATGAAGGTAAAAGGAATAAGATAAAAAAGCATTGTGGACTCCCCGACAATGCAGAGCAAGCCAATCTCCCACTACCAGGGGACTAAAGCCCAATGTGCAGGGTACAATATCCCCACCTTGCACCAGCAGTGCACAACAACCTTTCCTCCCATTTGTGCACAACAGCCCTGCCTTCCCAACAGAGCACAACAGTCCCACCAGTAATGAAAAACAGCCCACCTATCCCTAGCTGTGCACATCAGCCCTCTTCTGGCATTGCACATTAGCCCTGTCTCCCTAGCAGTCCACAACAGCCCCTTAGGCAGTGCACAGCAACCATAACTCACCAAATGCGCTCATCAGCCCAGCCTTCTTTAGCAGTGTACAACAGCCCTGTTTCCCTTTATAGGTGTAGAACAGCCCCAGTTCCCCAGTAATGCCTACAGACCCACTATCAGCACACAAAAGTCATGCCTCCCACCAACAGTGCACAAAAAAACATCAGCAGAGCAAAACGGCCCCATGCAGTACACAACAGACCTACTAGCAGCGTATGTACAAGAACCCCACTTGAATAGCACAAAAGCTTCCCCAGCAGAGCAAAAAGGTGCCACCAGCTGTGAACAACAGTCCCATCTCCCTATCAGCAGCGTATAGCAGCACCATCTCCCCCTAGCTCTGCACAACAGCCCTGCCTCTCCCTGGCAGTGGGTGCATTAGCCCTCTCTCCCCAGCAACACAACAATGTCGTTATCTCACAGCATTGAATAACCTGCCCCACCTCCTCACCAGCAATGAGCAACAGCCTCAACTCTCCAGCTGTGCACACAGCCATGCCTCCCCAAGGAGCATACAACAGCCTCTACCGCCCCATTACTGTAAAACAGTACTATCAGCAGTGCACAAAAATCATGTCTCCCTAGACCAGTACAAAACAGTGCCACCAACAGAGCACAACAATGCTAACAGAAGTGCACAACAATTCAGTCTGCTGTAACCTGCTTACCCAGCAGTGCACAGCTGCCCCATCTCCCACTAGAACTGCACAACCATCCCACAAGCAGTGTAAAACAGCCATCCCAGCAGTGGACAACCTCCTACCAACAGTGCAAAAAAACCCTACCTCCTACCACAAGTGCAACCCTACTACACAAGAGGCCTGTCTCCCCTTAGTAGTGTACATCGCTCCTGCCCTTCCAGCAGAGCACTACAGTCCCAGGTGTAGTATAAACAGCTCCATCATGCAACAATACACAGCAAAATCACCTCCCAACAGTACACAAGAGCCCTGCCTCCCCAGCAGTGAGCAAGAGCCCCATCTCATGCTGAAAGTGCACAACAGTTTACCAGCCATGCCTCCCATCATTAGTGCACATCCCTAACAGTGCTCAACATCCCTACCAGCACAGCACATAACCCAGCTCTGCACCTGTAGTGTACAACAGCACAACCTGTCATCAGCAGTGTACAACAGCCACAACTCCACCCAGTTCAGCATAACTGCACTCTTTTCCCAAAGCAGTGTACATCAGCTCTGCTTTCCTTGTAGCGTTCAACAGCCCCATCTCTCACAAGTGGTGCACAACATCCCTATCTCTCACTAGCAGTATAAAATAGCCTCCCAAGCAAATGCATAACAGTCCTACCAGCAGTGCACAACAGCCTGGCCAGCAGTGCACAAGTCTCATCTCCCTACCAATAGTTCACATCAGCCCCACCTCCAACCAGCAGCATATATCAGCCCTACCCCCCTCTAGCTGTGCACAACAGCCCTGTCTCCCCCATGAAGTGCCCGTGAGCCCTGTCGTCCCAGAAGAGAGCTAAAGCCCTACCTTGCAACAGCATACATCACCTCATCTCTCCAGCAATGCGCAACAGCCCTCTCTCTCCCAAGTCATGCACAACAGCACTGCCTCCCCTAAGCTGCACACAAAAGCACTGCCTCTCCCTACCTGTATACAACAGTCCTACCCTAGCAGTGTACAAAAGCCCTGCTGCCACCCAGCAATGCAAAACAGCCCCAATTTCCTCCATCAGTGCACGACAGCCTTGCCTCCCCAGTATCAGAGCACAACAGACCTGCCTTCCCCTACTGTGTTCTATAGCCCCATTTCCTCACCGGCATAACAAAACAGCCCTGTCTCCCCCTAATGGTGCACAACAGTATCTCCCCTGTAGTGTTTAAGAGCCCTACCTCCCTATAGCAGTGCAAAAAGAGCCTAACCCTACTAGCAGTGCACAAAGGCCTTGCCTCTGTAGCAAGAAACAGCAGTCCTGCCAACCCAGCACTGTAGAACATCCCCATTCTCCCAAGCAATACACAAGATAACCATCTCCCCAGCAGGGAACAAGAGCGCTGCATCCCTAGCTGCACAAAACAGCATTGCATCCCCAGAATTGCATAACAGCCCTACCCTCCCTAACAGTGCAGAACAGCCCTGCTTCCCCCTTAGCTGTGCATCAGAAACATACAATCACCCATGCACACCTGCTTGTGATGTCATTGTTTTTCTGTATCACAGGGACTGTGCATGAGCAAAAACATGCCTCAAACAAAGGCCATCTCAGGTTGTCAAACAAAGCTATCTCAGGTGAAAGAACAAACATAAGTGAAAATGGCTAGAAATCAATCTGCATTCCACAGGTGTATGCATACCTGACAAAGGAAGAAGGGTTATAAGAAGAGGGAAAGAAAATACATGGAATAGAATTCCACAGCTTCCCTATTTGAAGGAAGAAGGTACTGTACCATGCTGGTCTATCCTTAAGTGGCTGGGCTTTACACGGAAACTGTAGGAAGCTGTAGCCAGACACATGCATCGCATCCATGTCTTGGTGGCAGGGATACCTGCAGGTAGCTCAAACAAACAGTGGCCAAAGTAATACCTGTACGACTGAGATAGATCAGCAACTGCAGAATACAAAGAAGGACGACTGAAGATGGGTACTGCTTTACAGTACAAAGACTGATGGCTGAAGAGAGGCGATGCTAGGAGAAGTAATGGGACGCAGAGAAGTGGACAAAGAACCACTCCACATATGTAATCACCTATTTGTAGAGTATGGGAAGGGAGTTTCACATTTGTGGGACCCCATCTCTTGAACATTCTCCACTAAATATATCCTTTTCTTGCAAGCTCTTCATATCCTACATAAGGCAAAAACTAGAATTTACTTCTCAAGATGGTAACCACACCAAAAAAAGCACACAGAGATACCAGAGAAGGTCCAAAGGAAGGCAACAAAGACATTGCCAAAATTAAGACAGTTAAGTTACTGGGAAAGGCTGACGGTCTTAAGTTTGCACTCTTTGGTAGAGAGAAGAGTGATGGGTGATGTTATCGCAACCTTCAAGATCTTAAAACAGATCAATGACATGGACACTTCACAGTTTTTTGAAAGATGTATGGATAGAGCAACCACAGGAATAACATGAAATTAAGCACGAAACTTGTTAATAAAGATGTAAAGAAGTATTTTTATAGTGTAAGAGTGGTGGATGAACGGAACAGAATGACTGATGATATGGTTAAAATAGAGAGCATGTATAAATCTAAGAAGTTTTATGACAGAGGGGAATGTTCATGAGATGGGACCCACAGTGTGTAAAACTGCCTCCCCATAAAGGACAAATAGGTAATTACATATGTAGGGTGCTTTTTTTTTTTTGTCCACTTTCCCTATTAATATGAGTAGAATCAAAAGTCCTCTGTCTCACTTATTCTTCTAGCATCACCTCTCTTCTGTCATCACTCTCTGAACTCTGTAGCAGTACTCCATACTAGGGTGAATAAAACCCCAGTAGATATGCAAGAGCTGCTCATAAGAAAAATAATTATGGCACCTATACAACACCCTCAGCTTTTGGAATGCAGATTCTGCATGTTGATCAAGTGGGGTTTCCAGAATAAAACAGAGGAAATTGTTATGTCTAATAAGCTTATGTTGTTACAGGTTTCAATTGTGGTATTCTGATACTGAGCAAAGGGGAAATGAGTGACTCTTAGAAAGAGATACAGGGAGATATTGCATTTCAGCATCATCTAATTTAACCAGGTTATTGATTTCGCATTTCAAAATGTTCTACAGGTCCGAACTGAGAGAAGAAATATGTTCACTATGAGGAAGAGAACAAGTATTTGAAGGAGGAGGAAAGGGAATGTGAAATGAAGTGTGCACATTGGAATGATCAACATGTGAGTGAATATGGGTTAGCAGCTGAAAATATTTATGGAGTGAAGAAAGCAGACAATAGAACAGAACCCTGACAGATACCAATGTTGAAAGGATATGATGTTGAGGTTGCTCCATGAATAACTACAACAATAGAATGGCACTAGAGGTAGCTATTATCTTATTATCATATAACCCTTTGACCCCTTCCCTATTGGGTCCTGCAGTTTCTAGGCTGCACTATTATCAGTACCAAAGAAAAGATGGACTCTTTTTAAAGTAAAAAGTTCTTGAGATTGCACTCTGATAATACAACCTTATTGAGGGTGACTTCTCATTTGCAGCATCAATCGAAAGGCCAGAGAAGAAGCTAAGCGTCAGGGAACTGAGAGATCAAATAAACAAAGGAGGAATGTTTAGAAATCAGAGACTTATACTCAAAGCTATCAAATGCTTCAACAAAATCCCTGAGAGAAGAGGTCCAGAGGAGAGTTACACATGAAAGATCACTATAATACATGGCAATACGAAGCCAATCAGAAAAATGGGAATGGGATTCTAGGTCTTTGAGAAAGTGACAGTCAAGGAAAGTTTCAAAGACACTGGAGACAGCAGGTGAGAACAACCAGGCAGTATTTGGAAACGTTAGAAAAGTCATCTTTCTTGGGGATGGGCTGTCCCAAAACATGCCTCCAAGAGAAAGGAAAAGTATGGTAAAAAAAAAAGTAAGCAAGGATTTGAGTTGGTTCAAAGGCATGTCCATTCGGGTTTGAGGAAGTATGCCATCTGAGCAATACACCTTGGGAAAGTACTTGAAAGACCTTGCATGAGAATAACATCAGAAGTGGTATAGGCTCAGTGAGAAGTAATAGGGTGGAGAATGAGTTGCAGAATTATCCAAAGTTGAGGTAGAGGAAACTGGGGTACCAAAAAATGAACAGCTTTACCAGCTGGAGATTTAGTTAATGATTGATCAGGCTGGTAAAAAGGGAAAGCCTGAATTATGTTAGTTACTGGTAATGCTTTTGGCTACAGGCCACAAAGATTTGCCAGTAAAAGTCAAGTCAGCTGACATTCTTTTTATGAAAGTGTGTTTCACCTTACAAAAAGTAGCTTTGCAATTACTCCAAGCAGAAATGAAAACAGTGGGCTTCAGGGGAGGGAAAAGTTTCATAGTCCAATATGCTCTGCCCCTAAGTTTCATAGTCCAATATGCTCTGTCCCTGATGTGACAGGCATGTGATCAAGAGTGATCAAACCATGTCTTGGGTAAGAGAGATGTAGTTGAAGATGAGATGTAAGGCCCCATCCTAGCCAAGATACCTTCCACTCTACATTCAGCAAAACATGAGGCATCCTGGCCAGCAAAACATAAAAAAAAGCCATACAGGGTTAACTGCTGACCTATTTCATTTAATAGAGTTGGTGTTTAAAAGATGGACAAAGAGTGGACATACCCATTTAGAATGTGACTGGAGGACCCTAAGGGGAAGCAACCCTCAACAACTTATGATATGATGCAGGTAGTACTTCTCTAGTGAGTGGATGCCACCCAGCAACATATGACTGACTGAAACATTCCTCATCACCATCCATCAAAACTCAGCTTTCCATGTATTAAACCTTAACATACCACTTATAAACCTATTACCTGAGAGTTCCCTTGTATCATTAACATCCATGTCTCTTAAATATCACCAAGCAATACCAAATGATCATACTACCAATTGATAACAATTTATTACATACATCCCTTAATATATGATAATCTAATATTTTTCTTAAAGACATTCTCTGATAGCATCTATCACCCAGTTCTGGCATGTAATGACCATTAACCATTATAACCCATTTCTCATAACTTATGGCTGATGACACAACTTTCCTTCCACACACAACAGCACCCCCAGGTACA